>JABBCR010001121.1:0-12056 GCA_014849445.1 Cercopithecus mona
AAATACAAGATAATTAGCTCAGCTTCAGATCCCCTGGAGACAGAGCATTGAGGCATGAAACTACATTTTCAAGGAAGGTGCTTAAGGGCTGAAAAGCGAGACCAAATCCATGGGCAACAAATCATGACAAAGTCAAAAAGTTACTTAAAACAGACACATTATTCAGGAAATTAATTTTTTGGCTATTTAATTATTTTAATCTCATATTTGCTATGAGATGGTTAATTTTTCTCTACTGCAGGCCACAATCAGAGCAATAAATAAAAAGATATTTATGTAATACCAGTAACAGGGTTAAGAGATGTGTTCTGATAGAAGCTGACAGTTCACAAATTTAATGGAATTTCAAATCTAAATGTTGTAATTACAATGTCAGCTACAGGAAGTGGTGACAGAGACATTAAGACTTGCATGAGAGAAGCAAAACACAATGTGTGGTACTCCTTCCTTTGGCTGAATGGCTCTCTCAGTCACTAAGGGGACAGGAGAGCTCAAGGCGATCATCAATGGCTCCCAAGCCTTCCCATTTTTACAAAACACATTCTATCCACATGATAAAATGGAAGGCTCTTTCTGAACATTGTTCATTTATAACATAGTATTTCCTTTTTGTGCTAAGCTTTCATTGGATAATTGAAATCTCACTTTTCTTCACCAAATACAGACATGCAGTACGTATTCTACTACAATAATCCACTATGGACTGAAACAATGCTCACACACAGCCATAGCACTGTTGATTCAGACTGGGGACCAGGCATACTACTGCACACACATCAATCATTTCCTAACATGACTTGCAACCTTCTCTTAATCACTACTAGCAGGTCATTAGGGATGCCATGTAGTTTGATAGGACAATAGGTAAAACTTTAACCAGTTGATAGCTGCACTTTCTTATTCTAGGATACAAAAGTGATCACCAAGCCAAATAGGAGTAATGCAACTCTCAGCTTATGAACAGTATTGAAAATATAACTAATATGTACGATAGAATTGCTACAACTTGTTTGTCAAGAGATTAACATAGATCATGCTCATTTCAACTATGAGAAATGGCTGACATAAACATTATTCGCAGACAGAATAGCAGCAAAGCAGGCAGAGGTAATTTTAATACAACAGTGTAACAACTGAACTGTATGTACTGTTGAAGGCAAGTATTCCTTATGCTTCATTCCAATAGCTTGTGTGTTTGACCAACGCCTAGGGATTTCTGAAATTATCTAGTGACTTATCACACTCAAATGGTCAGTAGTCAATTCATTGAACTCTTAGAGTTGTTTTCTGTCCAGAAATTGCTAGGTGAGTTAAGAACCTTCATAACATACAGTTGCAGATGAAGAACAAAGTATTATCTTTGTATGAATTTCTGGAACAATGAAAAGACGAAGACTCTCTCCAAATGCTCCATTAGGTCAGATGACAATGCAGTTCCCTTCCTGCTACCAGATAGGCGGTCTTGGTAAAATAGGAGCTACAGGGGCTTGGATTGAATCCTTAAACTGAGCAAGCTATAAAGATCACTTGCAAGAGATGCTCCAACATGTCTAGAGTGTCATGAACTTCCCAGCAGGAGCTGATTGGCCAGGTAAAAGGAAAATTTTATAGATTCCATTGGTTAGGCAAAGCTTCAGGAAATCTTTGGGATTCTTTCTTGATGGCCGAATAGGAACAGCTCAGTCTCCAACTCCCAGCGTGGCGACACAGAAGACCGGTGATTTCTGCATTTTCAACTGAGGTACTGGGTTCATCTCACTGGGAGTGCCAGACGGTCGGTGCTGGTCAGCTGCTGCAGCTCGACCAGCGAGAGCTGAAGCAGGGGAGCAGCTCACCTGGAAAGCGCAAGGGGGAAGGGAATCCCTTTTCCTAGCCAGGGGAACTGAGACACACAACACCTGGAAAATCGGGTAACTCCCACCCCAATACTGCGCTTTAAGCAAACCGGCACACCAGGAGATCATATCCCACACCTGGCCGGGAGGGTCCCACACCCACGGAGCCTCCCTCATTGCTAGCACAGCAGTCTGTGATCTACCGGCAAGGCAGCAGCGAGGCTGGGGGAGGGGCGCCCGCCATTGCTGAGGCTTAAGTAGGTAAACAAAGCTGCTGGGAAGCTCGAACTGGGTGGAGCTCACAGCAGCTCAAGGAAACCTGCCTGTCTCTGTAGACTCCACCTCTGGGGACAGGGCACAGTAAACAATAACAAACTCAGCAGCTCTGAAGACGCAAACGACTCTGTCTGACAGCTTTGAAGGAAAGCTATCAAACAGGAAGGACACCTACACCAAAACCCCATCAGTACATCACCATCATCAAAGACCAGAGGCAGATAAAACCACAAAGATGGGGAAAAAGCAGGGCAGAAAAGCTGGAAATTCAAAAAATAAGAGCGCATCTCCCCCGGCAAAGGAGCGCAGCTCATCGCCAGCAACGGATCAAAGCTGGACGGAGAATGACTTCGACGAGATGAGAGAAGAAGGCTTCAGTCCATCAAATTTCTCAGAGCTAAAGGAGGAATTACGTACCCAGCGCAAAGAAACTAAAAATCTTGAAAAAAAAGTGGAAGAATTGATGGCTAGAGTAATTAATGCAGAGAAGGTCATAAACGAAATGAAAGAGACGAAAACCATGACACGAGAAATACGTGACAAATGCACAAGCTTCAGTAACCGACTCGATCAACTGGAAGAAAGAATGTCAGCGATTGAGGATCAAATGAATGAAATGAAGCGAGAAGAGAAACCAAAAGAAAAAGAAGAAAAGAAATGAACAAAGCCTGCAAGAAGTATGGGATTATGTAAAAGACCAAATCTACGTCTGATTGGGGTGCCTGAAAGTGAGGGAAAATGGAACCAAGTTGGAAAACACTCTTCAGGATATCATCCAGGAGAACTTTCCCAACCTAGTAGGGCAGGCCAACATTCAAATCCAGGAAATACAGAAGCATACAAAGATACTCCTCGAGAAGAGCAACTCCAAGACACATAATTGCCAGATTCACCAAAGTTGAAATGAAGGAAAAAATCTTAAGGGCAGCCAGAGAGAAAGGTCGGGTTACCCACAAAGGGAAGTCCATCAGACTAACAGCAGATCTCTCGGCAGAAACTCTTCAAGCCAGAAGAGAGTGGGGGCCAATATTCAACATTCTTAAAGAAAAGAATTTTAAACCCAGAATTTTGTATCCAGCCAAACTAAGTTTCATAAGTGAAGGAGAAATAAAATCCTTTACAGATAAGCAAATGCTTAGAGATTTTGTCACCACTAGGCCTGCCTTACAAGAGACCCTGAAGGAAGCACTAAACATGGAAAGGAACAACCGGTACCAGCCATTGCAAAAACATGCCAAAATGTAAAGACCATCAAGGCTAGGAAGAAACTGCATCACCTAACGAGCACAATACCCAGTTAAGATCATCATGGCAGGATCAAGTTCACACATAACAATCTTAACCTTAAATGTAAATGGACTAAATGCTCCAATTAAAAGACACAGACTGGCAAACTGGATAAAGAGTCAAGACCCATCAGTCTGCTGTATTCAGGAGACCCATCTCACGCAGAGACATACATAGGCTCAAAATAAAGGGATGGAGGAAGATTTACCAAGCAAATGGAGAAAAGAAATGAACAAAGCCTGCAAGAAGTATGGGATTATGTAAAAAGACCAAATCTACGTCTGATTGGGGTACCTGAAAGTGAGGGGGAAAATGGAACCAAGTTGGAAAACACTCTTCAGGATATCATCCAGGAGAACTTTCCCAACCTAGTAGGGCAGGCCAACATTCAAATCCAGGAAATACAGAGAACGCCACAAAGATACTCCTCGAGAAGAGCAACTCCAAGACACATAATTGCCAGATTCACCAAAGTTGAAATGAAGGAAAAAATCTTAAGGGCAGCCAGAGAGAAAGGTCGGGTTACCCACAAAGGGAAGCCCATCAGACTAACAGCAGCTCTCTCGGCAGAAACTCTTCAAGCCAGAAGAGAGTGGGGGCCAATATTCAACATTCTTAAAGAAAAGAATTTTAAACCCAGAATTTTGTATCCAGCCAAACTAAGTTTCATAAGTGAAGGAGAAATAAAATCCTTTACAGATAAGCAAATGCTTAGAGATTTTGTCACCACTAGGCCTGCCTTACAAGAGACCCTGAAGGAAGCACTAAACATGGAAAGGAACAACCGGTACCAGCCATTGCAAAAACATGCCAAAATGTAAAGACCATCAAGGCTAGGAAGAAACTGCATCAACTAACGAGCAAAATAAACAGTTAATATCATAATGGCAGGATCAAGTTCACACATAACAATCTTAACCTTAAATGTAAATGGACTAAATGCTCCAATTAAAAGACACAGACTGGCAAACTGGATAAAGAGTCAAGACCCATCAGTCTGCTGTATTCAGGAGACCCATCTCACACGCCGAGACATACATAGGCTCAAAATAAAGGGATGGAGGAAGATTTACCAAGCAAATGGAGAACAAAAAAAAGCGGGGGTTGCAATACTAGTCTCTGATAAAACAGACTTTAAACCATCAAAGATCAAAAGAGACAAAGAAGGCCATTACATAATGGTAAAGGGATCAATTCAACAGGAAGAGCTAACTATCCTAAATATATATGCACCCAATACAGGAGCACCCAGATTCATAAAGCAAGTCCTTAGAGACTTACAAGAGACTTAGACTCCCATACAATAATAATGGGAGACTTCAACACTCCACTGTCAACATTAGACAGATCAACGAGACAGAAAGTTAACAAGGATATCCAGGAATTGAACTCATCTCTGCAGCAAGCAGACCTAATAGACATCTATAGAACTCTCCACCCCAAATCAACAGAATATACATTCTTCTCAGCACCACATCGTACTTACTCCAAAATTGACCACGTAATTGGAAGTAAAGCACTCCTCAGCAAATGTACAAGAACAGAAATTATAACAAACTGTCTCTCAGACCACAGTGCAATCAAATTAGAACTCAGGGCTAAGAAACTCAATCAAAACCGCTCAACTACATGGAAACTGAACAACCTGCTCCTGAATGACTACTGGGTACATAACGAAATGAAGGCAGAAATAAAGATGTTCTTTGAAACCAATGAGAACAAAGATACAACATACCAGAATCTCTGGGACACATTTAAAGCAGTGTGTAGAGGGAAATTTATAGCACTAAATGCCCACAAGAGAAAGCAGGAAAGATCTAAAATTGACACTCTAACATCGCAATTAAAAGAACTAGAGAAGCAAGAGCAAACACATTCAAAAGCTAGCAGAAGGCAAGAAATAACTAAGATCAGAGCAGAACTGAAGGAGATAGAGACACAAAAACCCTCCAAAAAATCAATGAATCCAGGAGTTGGTTTTTGAAAAGATCAACAAAATTGACAGACCACTAGCAAGACTAATAAAGAAGAAAAGAGAGAAGAATCAAATAGACGCAATTAAAAATGATAAAGGGATATCACCACCGACCCACAGAAATACAAACTACCATCAGAGAATACTATAAACACCTCTACAAATAAACTGGAAAATCTAGAAGAAATGGATAATTTCCTGGACACTTACACTCTTCCAAGACTAAACCAGGAAGAAGTTGAATCCCTGAATAGACCAATAGTAGGCTCTGAAATTGAGGCAATAATTAATAGCCTACCAACCAAAAAAGTCCAGGACCAGATGGATTCACAGCTGAATTCTACCAGAGGTACAAGGAGGAGCTGGTACCATTCCTTCTGAAACTATTCCAATCAATAGAAAAAGAGGGAATCCTCCTAACTCATTTTATGAGGCCAACATCATCCTGATACCAAAGCCTGGCAGAGACACAACAAAAAAGAGAATTTTAGACCAATATCCCTGATGAACATCGATGCAAAAATCCTCAATAAAATACTGGCAAACCGGATTCAGCAGCACATCAAAAAGCTTATCCACCATGATCAAGTGGGCTTCATCCCTGGGATGCAAGGCTGGTTCAACATTCGCAAATCAATAAACATAATCCAGCATATAAACAGAACCAAAGACAAGAACCACATGATTATCTCAATAGATGCAGAAAAGGCTTTTGACAAAATTCAACAGCCCTTCATGCTAAAAACGCCAATAAATTGGTATTGATGGAACGACTCAAAATAATAAGAGCTATTTATGACAAACCCACAGCCAATATCATACTGAATGGGCAAAAACTGGAAAAATTCCCTTTGAAAACTGGCACAAGACAGGGATGCCCTCTCTCACCACTCCTATTCAACATAGTGTTGGAAGTTCTGGCTAGGGCAATCAGGCAAGAGAAAGAAATCAAGGGATTCAGTTAGGAAAAGAAGAAGTCAAATTGTCCCTGTTTGCAGATGACATGATTGTATATTTAGAAAACCCCATTGTCTCAGCCCAAAATCTCCTTAAGCTGATAAGCAACTTCAGCAAAGTCTCAGGATACAAAATTAATGTGCAAAAATCACAAGCATTCTTATACACCAGTGACAGTCAAACAGAGAGCCAAATCAGGAATGAACTTCCATGCACAATTGCTTCAAAGAGAATAAAATACCTATGAATCCAACTTACAAGGGATGTAAAGGACCTCTTCAAGGAGAACTACAAACCACTGCTCAGTGAAATAAAAGAGGACACAAACAAATGGAAGAACATACCATGCTCATGGATAGGAAGAATCAATATCGTGAAAATGGCCATACTGCCCAAGGTAATTTATAGATTCAATGCCATCCCCATCAAGCTACCAATGAGCTTCTTCACAGAATTGGAAAAAACTGCTTTAAAGTTCATATGGAACCAAAAAAGAGCCCGCATCTCCAAGACAATCCTAAGTCAAAAGAACAAAGCTGGAGGCATCACGCTACCTGACTTCAAACTATACTACAAGGCTACAGTAACCAAAACAGCATGGTACTGGTACCAAAACAGAGATATAGACCAATGGAACAGAACAGAGTCCTCAGAAATAATACCACACATCTACAGCCATCTGATCTTTGACAAACCTGAGAGAAACAAGAAATGGGGAAAGGATTCCCTATTTAATAAATGGTGCTGGGAAAATTGGCTAGCCATAAGTAGAAAGCTGAAACTGGATCCTTTCCTTACTCCTTATACGAAAATTAATTCAAGATGGATTAGAGACTTAAATGTTAGACCTAATACCATAAAAATCCTAGAGGAAAACCTAGGTAGTACCATTCAGGACATAGGCATGGGCAAAGACTTCATGTCTAAAACACCAAAAGCAACGGCAGCAAAAGCCAAAATTGACAAATGGGATCTCATTAAACTAAAGAGCTTCTGCACAGCAAAAGAAACTACCATCAGAGTGAACAGGCAACCTACAGAATGGGAGAAAAATTTTGCAATCTACTCATCTGACAAAGGGCTAATATCCAGAACCTACAAAGAACTCAAACAAATTTACAAGAAAAAAAAAAACAACCCCATCAAAAAGTGGGCAAAGGATATGAACAGACATTTCTCAAAAGAAGACATTCATACAGCCAACAGACACATGAAAAAATGCTCATCATCACTGGCCATCCGAGAAATGCAAATCAAAACCACAATGAGATACCATCTCACACCAGTTAGAATGGCGATCATTAAAAAGTCAGGAAACAACAGGTGCTGGAGAGGATGTGGAGAAATAGGAACACTTTTACACTGTTGGTGGGATTGTAAACTAGTTCAACCATTATGGAAAACAGTATGGCGATTCCTCAAGGATCTAGAACTAGATGTACCATATGACCGAGTCATCCCATTACTGGGTATATACCCAAAGGATTATAAATCATGCTGCTATAAAGACACATGCACACGTATGTTTATTGCAGCACTATTCACAATAGCAAAGACTTGGAATCAATCCAAATGTCCATCAGTGACAGATTGGATTAAGAAAATGTGGCACATATACACCATGGAATACTATGCAGCCATCAAAAAGGATGAGTTTGTGTCCTTTGTAGGGACATGGATGCAGCTGGAAACCATCATTCTTAGCAAACTATCACAAGAACAGAAAACCAAACACCGCATGTTCTCACTCATAGGTGGGACCTGAACAATGAGATCACTTGGACTCGGGAAGGGGAACATCACACACCGGGGCCTATCATGGGGAGGGGGGAGGGGGGAGGGGGGAGGGATTGCATTGGGAGTTATACCTGATGTAAATGATGAGTTGATGGGTGCAGCACAGCAACATGGCACAAGTATACATATATAACAAACCTGCACGTTATGCACATGTACCCTACAACTTAAAGTATAATAATAATAAATAAATTAAAAAAAAAAAAAAAAAAAAAAAAAAAAAATAAAACGATTTTTTATTATTTTTAAAAATAGAGACGCAGGCCAGGCGTGGTGGCTCATGACTGTCATCTCAGCACTTTGGAAGGCTGAGGTGGGAGGATCACCTGAGGTCAGGAGTTCAAGATCAGCCTGGCTAACATGGAGAAACCCCGTCTCTACTAAAAATACAAAAATTAGCTGGGTGTGGTGGTGGGCACCTGTAATCTCAGCTACTTAGGAGGCTGAGGCAGGAGAATTGCTTGAATCCAGGAGGTGGAGTTTGCAGTGAGCTGAGATCATGCTGTTGCACTCCAGCCCGGGCAACTGAGCAAGACTCTGTCTCAAATAAATAAATAACTTAAATAAATAACTAATACAAATAGAGATGGGATCTTGCTCTGTTGCCCAGGTGGGAGTGCAGTGGTACGATTACAGCTCACTGCAGACTCAGCTCTTGGGCTCAAGTGGTCCTCCTGTCTCAGCCTCCAAGTAGTTAGAACTACAGGCGTGCACCACACACCCAGCTAATTTTTGGTAGGGGTCTTGCTATGTTGCCCAGGCTGGTCTCAAACTCCTGGGTTCAAGCGATCCTCCACTTTGACCTCCCAGAGTGCTGGGATTAGAAGTGTGGGCCACTGCACCTGGCCCATTGTCAGAGTTAGTCCTCAAACAAGATAGAAATCGTCATTCCCCTTTCACAGAGGAGAGTAGAATGGGGAAGAGAGGTTACTTTGCTCAGGGACATTCAGCCGGAAATATCAGAGCTGGGATCTGTCTCAAAGCGAAGTGTGTCTTTCCCATCTCACTGCGAAGCTAGGATGGACCAGGCTGCCCACCCCTCCCCTGCCCCTGCCTCCCTCCCCACCCTGCCCACTCCATCAAACTGGCCACTCTTCCTCCTCCTCCTCCATGCTTAGGCCACAATACTCCACGCTTACCCCTTCAGTGTTTGTCTGGCAGGCTCTAGTCCGTCTGCAAAGGCTCAGCTCAGAAGTCCCCACCTCCATGAAGACCTCCTGACTACTGGGTTCCTGCACAGGATATGAACAGACATTTCTCAAAAGAAGACATTGATGCAGCCAACAGACACATGAAAAAATGCTCATCATCACTGGCCATCAGAGAAATGCAAATCAAAACCACAATGAGATACCATCTCACACCAGTTAGAATGGCGATCATTAAAAAGTCAGGAAACAACAGGTGCTGGAGAGGATGTGGAGAAATAGGAACACTTTTACACTGTTGGTGGGATTGTAAACTAGTTCAACCATTATGGAAAACAGTATGGCGATTCCTCAAGGATCTAGAACTAGATGTACCATATGACCCAGCCATCCCATTACTGGGTATATACCCAAAGGATTATAAATTATGCTGCTATAAAGACACATGCACACGTATGTTTATTGCAGCACTATTCACAATAGCAAAGACTTGGAATCAACCCAAATGTCCATCAGTGACAGATTGGATTAAGAAAATGTGGCACATATACACCATGGAATACTATGCAGCCATCAAAAAGGATGAGTTTGTGTCCTTTGTAGGGACATGGATGCAGCTGGAAACCATCATTCTTAGCAAACTATCACAAGAACAGAAAACCAAACACCGCATGTTCTCACTCATAGGTGGGAACTGAACAATGAGATCACTTGGACTCGGGAAGGGAACATCACACACGGGGCCTATCATGGGGGGGAGGGGGAGGGGGAGGATTGCATTGGGAGTTATACCTGATGTAAATGATGAGTTGATGGGTGCAGCACAGCAACATGGCACAAGTATACATATGTAACAAACCTGCACGTTATGCACATGTACCCTACAACTTAAAGTATAATAATAATAAATAAATTAAAAAAAAAAAACAGGCCAGGCGTGGTGGCTCATGTCATCTCAGCACTTTGGAAGGCTGAGGTGGGAGGATCACCTGAGGTCAGGAGTTCAAGATCAGCCTGGCTAACGAAACCCGTCGCTACTAAATATACAAAAATTAGCTGGGTGTGGTGGGGGGCACCTGGAATCTCAGCTACTTAGGAGGCTGAGGCAGGAGCAGTGCTTGACTCGAGGCGGTGGAGTTTGCCGTGCGCTGAGATCAGGCGGTTGCACTCCAGCCGGGCAACTGAGCAAGACTCTGTCTCAAATAAATAAATAACTTAAATAAATAACTAATACAAATAGAGATGGGATCTTGCTCTGTTGCCCAGGTTGGAGTGCAGTGCTGCAGCCTCAGCTCTTGGGCTCAAGTGGTCCTCCTGTCTCAGCCTAGTTAGAATGCACCACACCCAGCTAATTTTTGGTAGTCTTGCTATGTTGCCCAGGCTGGTCTCAAACTCCTGGGTTCAAGCGATCCTCCACTTTGACCTCCCAGAGTGCTGGGATTAGAAGTGTGGCCACTGCACCTGGCCCATTGTCAGAGTTAGTCCTCAAACAAGATAGAAATCGTCATTCCCCTTTCACAGAGGAGAGTAGAATGGGGAAGAGAGGTTACTGCTCAGGGACATTCAGCGGAAATATCAGAGCTGGGATCTGTCTCAAAGCCGAAGTGTGTCTTTCCCCATCTCACTGCAAGAAGCTAGGATGGACCAGGCTGCCCACCCCTCCCTGCCCTGCCTCCCTCCCCACCCTGCCTCCATCAAACTGGCCTCTTCCTCCTCCCTCCATGCTTAGGGCCACAATACTCCATTACCCCTTCAGTGTTTGTCTGGCAGGCTCTAGTCCGTCTGCAAAGGCTCAGCTCAAAGTCCACCTCCATGAAGACCTCCTGACTACTGGGTTCCTGCACAGCTGACTTTCCATTAGTTCAAGTCCTCACCACACTAGGTGAGAACAGCTGTCACCTTGGTCAGGTCTCTTCACTTGTGGACCTCTTTGGCCGTCTGCTGAATCCTAGACTCTTTCTCAGAAGGGTATTTTAAGTACCTAAAATGAGCTGTGAGGATTATCAATGACCATGAAATACAGTGCATGAATTTTGTTTAAAAATCAAACTATATACAGAATGATGTGTGTGTTTCTTTCTAACACACAAACAGCAAGATCCCACACTAAGGGGCAACTTCCAGAATGTTGGAGTAGGAATGAGTGGAAAGGTATTTCAAGACAGCGGCAGTAATTGTGTGAATTCTATTGGGAGCGAAAGACACAAGTACTTCTACTTCTCTGTTTAAGTGCAGCTGGAAGAGCTGGGACTGCAGTGTCGTTTTGTTTTGTTTTTGTGAGTCTCTCTGTTGCCCAGGCTGGAGTGCAGTGGTGTGATCTCGGCTCACGCAAACCCGCTATCTGGCTTTAAGCAATTCTCCTGCCTCAGCCTCCCGAGTAGCTGGGTCTGTGAGATGAATTCACATCACAAAGAAGTTTCTCAAGCTTCTTTCCAGTTTTATCTGAGGATATTTCCTTTTCACAGGCTCATTGATCAAATATCCTTGGTTTCCACAAAACAGTGTTTCAAACTTCTCAAGAAAGTGTCACTCTGTGAGATGAATTCACATCAAAAGCAGTTCTCAGAGCTTCTTTCTGGTTTTATCTGAGGATATTTCCTTGTCAAGCTTCATGAAACTAAAATATCCTCAGATTCACAAAACAGGCTAGAACTCCAAAAAATGAGTAACTCTCAGAGATGAATTCATATCACAGCACTCAGAAAGCTTCTTCTGTTTATCTGAGGATATTTCCTTTGTAAATCTTCAAGTGATTAAAATATCCTTCTCAGATAAAACAGT
>JABBCR010001369.1:0-33698 GCA_014849445.1 Cercopithecus mona
TTAAAATCTCAGTATCTTTGTATTGTGCATGTGTGCTTACATGTGCTAATATATATGTATATATATTTTGTTATGTGTTGTGACTACAAGGTACAAAATTGGTTTTAAAACAAATACCTATTTCTAAATCAAGTGAGTTCCAGTGCATTTGAAGTATATGTGACTTTAATATTCAATAAATAAGTTAGCTTTAAAATTATTGGTAAAAATTTTAGAGATATTTTGACAATTATCAGTATATCTTATTGCTTGTTTGTTTGTTTTAGATGGAGTCTCACTGTGTTGACAAGCTGGAATGCAGTGGTGTGATCTCAGCTCACTACAACTTCCACCTCCTGGGTTCAAGCAATTCTCTTGTCTCAGCCTCCTGGGTAACTGGGATTACAGGAGCATGCCACCACACCCAGCTAATTTTTGTATTTTTAGTGGATATGGGTTTTCACCATATTGCCAGGATACTCTCGGTCTCTTAACCTTGTGATCCACCCACCTTGGCTTCCCAATTTATCAAGTGATTTTATATTTAAAATCACAGCTAGATATTATATAATGTCAAAAATTTTATGAATATTATAAAGTTATAAACCTAGTTAAAACCAGAATGATCTTTGTAAGTTGACAAATAAGATGGTTAATATTGCTGTTTTAATAAAAAAACAGATAAATGGTTATTAGAAAAACAATCGTTTATTTAATCATAAGATTTTTACTTAGGTAAACACCTGAAATTCATGTGTTATAACATGGTTAACAGGGAAAACATCCTTAAAGGATGAGTGTTACAGTTTTCATAAATAATCTAAGTAAGCTATATAAAAAGTAAATTAGGGAAATGAAATAAAATTAACCTTTTAAATAAACTTGTTCTATAATTTAAAAATCTAAAGTTTAATTAAATAATAGGTATTGACTAAATATTTAGGTCATTACTAATTTTTTAAAATATATACATTATAAGAAGATATTTTTTAAAAATATATACAATAAGAAAATATTTTTCTAAAAAATTTGTTATTACAAAAGCAATTTCTTTAATTCAAGGTTTAATTGTAAATCATCATAAACATAACCAGTAAATAACAGAGAATTTAAAGAATATTATAGACATAGACAAATACTTTTGGTAAGAAAGGTTAAATTAAAAAAAAAATTATATGGGAAAGAATCTTGTATGGTAACTTTTTATCCTAAAATAAAAATGACTGCATTTATTTAAGAAAGAGTGATATTTAGAATGAAACAACATGTTCAAGTATGCCATAAATTGTTTGCGCAAGTCAAAATAAGGTTTGTAAAAAGCTAATTTATTAAAATAAACTTCGTGTTATCAAGTTGACTATAATTAAAAGGGAAGTATTTATAATAGTCTTTATAGGGATCTGTCTTTCATATGAAAATATACTAATACACTGAAGATTGGTTAGAACGAAAGATTGTCTTGAAGTATTTATTTACTCAATAAAATCATAAGATATTTTAATTTTTAACCCCAAAGCTTACCTTTTATTGCCTCTTGCCATTTTTGTGTTTTCCCTTTGAGAAGGTTTGAGAGAATCTCAACTTTTTCTTCAGTTCCTTTAATGTTTTATTTTCATTTATTACAGCAGTTATTCTCTAACGGAGTTAACTTCTTAGTGTTGTTAGCTTCTAACTGCTATTATTGCCTGATGCTAAAAATTCTTTATCTTAAAGTTCCAAATAAAAATTTTTTTTTGAAATAATATTTTGTGCTCTTGGCTTTTCTTTAAATGTCTAAATTTTTCTATGGAACCGAAATATTCACTTGTAATCCAAGATACATTCTTCCTATGTCTAATTCAAATACTTTTTCATTAGAGTTGACTTGCAAGTTATCTACATGGAGTTCAACATAGGGAAAAGCAGTCACACTGCAGGTTTTTTGTTGCCATTAGGTAACTGGCATAAAACAAATTTTATATTTTATTGAAATAATTCCTATTTATTATTTTTTAACTACTTAGGAATAATGAGATTTTAAGAAAATATAAATTAATGTTATTATTTCATGTAACTATCCGCATAACTTTTTTTTTGAGATTGAGTCTCACTCTGTCATCAGACTGGAGTGCAGTGGTGTGATCTTAGCTCACAGCAACCTCTGCCACCTGGGTTCAAGTGGTTCCCCTGCATCAGCCTTATGAGTACCTGGGACTACAGGCACATGCCACCACACCCAATTTTTACCCCTTTTTTTGTTATTTCCTCCTTTATTTTCTATGTTTTATTTCTCTTTTTCTCCCACAATTTTCTTATTAACGGGATGTGAGACTTCACAGCATTTGAAAGGTAGGTAACAATGAGCTACACTAACAACATGGGACCTGTTTACCTAGTAATAATCTGTCCTACCCATGAAAGATAAAACAGGAGACTAGAAACTCATTTGGTTGTAAAATGCTTCCTCTGAAAGATTTTGGAAAGGAAAAGATGGGGAAAAATATGAAAGGAAAATAAAAACATGTGAACTCAATTCATTGTGTCAGGAGGGGAAAAAACCTAAAGGATGAACCATGCAAGAAACCGATTTTTCTTTCATTCCTAATAAAACAGCCACAGATAAAAAAGTTAAAAATCTTCACAGATAGGTACTCTGTTCATTTTATTTTATATGAATTGCTGCCAGTGCAGGAGAACTACATAATTTTCTATTTCCCTATGTGCTTCTTTTTCATTATAACATGTGAATTTTCATACAGTTCCTCTTTCCCCTCTGACCAGCTTTTCCCCTTTATATATTAAAAGTCCTAAATATTGTCTTCAGGGAACAGCACTGAACACATACTGTTGCTGTGATTACTTTTATTTTCATTCCAGGCATGCCCTAACTTTGACAAAGTTAATTTTAATTTGATTGGGATCTGTCTCAGAAACCTTTGGTTTACACTAGGAAAGATCCCAAATTCAGAGCCAATTAGTGTAAAAATCAGCCATACCGCTGTGTGTGTGTGTGTGTGTGTGTGTGCATGTGTGTTTTAATTTTTGTGGGCTTTGAGCCATATAGTTCTCTCTGTGAAGATATTATTTGGCATGAACTTTGAATAGAGAATTCTAAAAGAAATAAGAGGTTCCTACAATTTCTCTGAATGTTTCTGGACTCACCATGGATCTTGACTGTGTCATTGCATCTGACAGTCCCAGGGAAGAGACTCTCTGGTGTTTTCAAAAAAATCTGTGCTTGGGCTCTCCTTGCAGTTTACTGGGTATAGGTAATGCCAAATCATTGTTTCAAGAGATAATTTCAAAAGCAATAGATGCCGCTGAAAGAGCATTGTGAACTGTGGACAGCCCCTTCATTCTGGGACAGCTACACTGGGAGAAGATGCTCTGTGAGCCCGAACAGTGTCCTCCCCTGCAGGGTGAGGGAAGAGCTGCAGGGCAGGCCCAGAACCCACTCAACACAGATGTCAGCCCTGGACCTGGTGCAGAGGAGTCAGAGGAGAAAATTTATCCAGCACCTGAATTACACTTATTTCAAAACAAAAATGCAATTAAAAATTTTAAATGAGTAATTAATATCCAGGCACAGTGGCTTACACCTATAATCTGAGAAATTTGAGAGGCTGAGGTGGGAAGATTACTTAAACCAGGGAGTTCGACATCAGCCTGTGAAACATAGTGAGGCATCATCTTTATTTTTGAAAATAAAAGTAAAATAAAACATAAACAATTTAGCAAAAACTACCATTGTGTCTTTCCATATCCTGTCAAACTTTGGGCATTTACCTAGCCCAATGAGTCAATGAGAACCAAATTTGAAAAGAAAATTTTAGAGTTTTCACATATCTTTATAGTTAGAAGATGTAGAAGAAAAATAATTTTATCAATTCAATATGCGCAAATATTGAGAGACAGACTCATGCCAGGAATTCAACTTCTAGGGGGCAAAACCCAAAAAGGTTGAGGTAATGTTCCATTTGAAGGTGAGATCATTTTGAGGAGCATGTCCTGTGAGAGTTTGTTTATGTATTAGAGGAGTTCTGTACTCATGAAGTTCTGGACGTGCCAGGGGACAAATATCAGTAAACGAACATCAGAACTCGAACCTCAGCTTCCCACTGTTGCATTCTCCATGTGTCATCTCTATATTATTTCTCATGCTAGATCAGGTCTTTAGCTTGGAAATATTCTGCCTAATTAACATGTAAGTAGCTTGAAGTCTACTGAGTTAAAAACATTTATTTTCTCCTGTTTTTCCCAGTTGTTCCATCCCACAGCACAGATAGTATATTCTCCACCATTATCATCACCTCCTAGATCTGCTGCCATGCCCTGCAAATTAAGGATTGGATTTCATGACAGAGTAGAGGTGTATCTCGATGGAACCTTGCTGAGAACCTTTGTTTTCATCCCATTCCTGTGGAGCTCCACCAGCACCTCTGGAGTAATGGTTTCAGTGTCTTGCCCCTGCAGGGTAGGTAATACCTTAGTTCTGTAGTGCTGATGAGGGAGGTGGGTCTGAATGCATTTCAGAAGTTTGGGCTCTCCCTCTCTCTTAGACAGACACTTTAGGAAAGGAAGATTTTTCTGACTGTCCCCATTCTAGGGCAAAGGGATTCAGCAGGATAAGAATGCTGGTCAAAGAAAATCTTCAGCTTAATTAAATTTAAATGAGTTTAATTGAGCAATGGATGATTCATGAATCAGGCAGCCCCCAGAATTATAGCAGATTCAAAGAGACTCTAGTTCAGCCACGTGGCTGAAGAAGATTTATAGATTTAAAAAATGATGTACAGAAATTAGAAATGAGGTACAGGAACTGCTGGATTTGCTACAGTTTGGCATTTGCCTTCTTTAAAAGCAGTTTGCACACTCAAGAGTATATGAGTGGTTAAGGTATGGCTGCAGGAATTGGGCGAAACTCAACTAGTGTTACAGGTGCATACTCCTATATTAGGTTTTCAGTGTTTTCACCCTATTCAGGTAGGTTACAGTTTGTCCACCAAGACTCAAACACAGAAGTATGGAGTCCTTCTCAGGCCATATTTAATTCACTTTATCAGTGCCTTTCAGTATGTGGTTCCTGAGAATTTCACACTACAGCACGTTTACCACCCTGGAATTTAAATGACCCGATACATGTTTGTAGCTTTAAATTGTAATAGACTCTATTTCATACAGCAGCCTCTGCCTCAGTTTACCTAACACCATGGCTTTGTTTCTCTCTATAAGAACTTGTTTCTCCCAAGATTTCCATGTTTGTGAAAGGAATATAAATTTTGGGGACCCCCGAGTCACTAAGCCAAAGGAAAAGTCAAGTTGGAAACTTTGGGACACACCCACCTTCCATTCTTTCCCTAAAATGATAGCTGCTAAGGTTTTTAAAAGCTACATATTTCCTTTGAAATCTGACCACAAGGAAAATCTTTGTGGACCAAGGACAATCAGCATCATTTCTCTGCTCATGTAAGTCAAATGCACATCTGATTGCTATCTGTGCTCTACTGTTTCGCTAAGGCAGACTAAGGCCTCCGTGACTCTTCCTGTAAAGTGTGCGTTCAGTTAAAGGCTAATCAGAATCTCAAAAGAATGCAACCATTTCTCTCATACCTACCTATGATCTGGACGCTCTCTCCCCACTTCAAATTGTCCTGCCTTTCTCAGCCAAACCAATGTACATCTTACATATATTGATTAATGTCTATAAAATCAAGCTGTGCCCCACAACCTTGGGCACATATCATCAGGACTCCCTGAGGCAGTGTCACAGGCATGTCCTTAATCTTGGAAAACTGAACTTCCTAAATTTATCGAGATTAGTCATTGATACTCCTTGGTTTATAGGATTGTTTTCTATCTCATAACTTCAATTATCTGAAACATTAAAGAATATTTGCCAAATGGCACATTCTCTTGTTTAATCTGTTATTGTTGCTGTAAAAAGAAATATGTTTATATAATTTATGATCTATGTACATTACTTCGCTGAGTAGCAAACTTATTAGTAAGACATAGAGTAATAAAAAATTCAGGTATCAATTAGCAACCTAATAGAAGCACAAATTACGCTAAATTTGTTTGCTGAAATGCTATCCATTGTTTATAAGAAATAAACACACACAACAAAAAGATTTAATTCTCAGTATTTCTATTGAGAAAAATAAGCCAAATAGATTACTGTATTCTTATAAATTCTAGAAAATAAAAACTAATCTAAAGCAATATGAAAACATCAGTAGTTTTATAAAGAAATAGTAGAAGAAGGGAAGGAGAAAAAACGAAAAATATATAAAAGAGCAAGAGGAGGCCAGGTGCAGAAGCTCATGCCTGTAATCCCAGTACTTTGGGAGGCTGAGGCAGGTGGATCATGAGGTCAGGAGATCGAGACCATCTTGGGTAACACAGTGAAACCCTGTCTCTACAAATAAAATACAAAAAAAAAAAAAAAAAATTAGCCTCGTGTGGTGGCGGGCGCCTGTATTCCCAGCTACTATGGAGGCTGAGGCAGGAGAATGGCAGGAACCCAGGAGGCAGAGCTTGCAGTGAGCTGAGATGGCACCACTGCATTCCAGCCTGGGCGACAGAGGGAGACTCCCTCTCAAAAAACAAACAAATAAGAAAAGCAAGAGGAATGCTGAGGGGAGCTGACTTGTCACCTTCTTGAAAACAGAAATTCTTTTTTCAACTTTTACTATTTTACAGGTTAAATATGTGAATTTTTATTATCTGTCAATTAAAACATAAAATTTATTTCAAGTAAACAACTGAAAGTTTAGACAAAAAAAGGGATGCCAGGAAGGAACAAATAAATATGTTAAATGTCAGGTATACCTAAACATTTATCTGTCTGAACTTTTTCTCTGTATTTTTAGGTAAACGCAGCAAAATCACACAAGTTCTCATGACAGAAAGCAGATTGTGCAAAACACACTAGGCACGTTTAGCTCTGTTCTAGAGCTGGATAAGAGAGCAATAAGGCCAGCTGTGAGGAGCATAGGCCCAGATACTAGGACTTACTCATGCCAGATAAAAGCCCTTAGACACATACACAGCCCCTCCACGTGTGGGTTCACTTTTACATCTGTGAATGAAGAAACCACTGACTCCTAAATAACATAATTTATACACATAGTTAAACATAACTAAAAATGCGATAGTTGTTCAATGTTTATCACAGAACAATTTCACAGCTAGTAGTGATGGTGGGGGTAGCACACACTATGCAGACTCCGTGAAGGGCAGATTCACCGTCTCTAGAGAGAATGCCAAGAACACGCTGTATCTTCAAATAAACAGTCTGAGAGCTGAGGACACGGCTTTCTATTACCGTGCGAAAGGCACACAGTGAGGGGAAGCCAGTGTGAGCCCATACAGAAACCTCCCTGCAGCACATTTTCCTTAAATACAATCGCTGTCATTAAAATCCCTGAGGACACTCACATCTGCTCTGGGCCCTGCCCTTGCCGCAGACGTTCCAACCCAGATCTTGCTATATAGTAGGAGACATGCAAATAGCTGCCTCCCTCTTCTGATGAAAATCAGTCCAGCCCTGACCCTGCTGCGCTGGGAGAGGAGCCCCAGCCTTGGGATTCGCTGGTGTTTTCATTTGGTAATCAGCACTGAACACAGGGGACCCTCCGTGGAGTTTGGGCTGAGCTGGGTTTTTCTTGTTACTATATTAAAAGGTGATTTATGGAGAACTGGAGATATTGGGTGTGAGGGGACATAAGTAAGAGAAACAGTGGATGTGTGTGGCAGTTTCTGATCTTTGTATCTCTGTGTTTGCAGGTGTCCAGTGTGAGGTGCAGCTGGTGGAGTCTGGGGGAGGCTTGGTACAGCCTGGAGGGTCCCTGAGACTCTCCTGTGCAGCCTCTGGAGGATTCACCTTCAGTAACTACTACTTGAGCTGGGTGAGCCAGACTCTGGGGAAGGAGCTGGAGTGGGTCACAGCTAGTAGTGATGGTGGGGGTAGCACACACTATGCAAACTCCATGAAGGGCAGATTCACCATCTCCAGAGAGAATGCCAAGAACACACTGTATCTTCAAATGAACAGTCTGAGAGCTGAGGACACGGCTTTCTATTACCCTGTGAAAGGCACGCAGTGAGGGGAAGCCAGTGTGAGTCCATACAGAAACCTCCCTGCAGGAACATTGCGGGGGAAATCAGCTGCAGGGGTGCTCAGGACCCATTGATCAGAGTCAACCCCAGAGGCAGGTGCACACGGAGGCTGATTTCCTGTCAGGATGTGGGACTTCATCTTCTTCAGCTTCTCTAGTGAACCTCTCTAAGTTTGGAATTCTGTGCCTAATAATGTCATCTCTACATATTTTTAAAATGATTATTTTAATATGATAATCTATTCTCATATGCACAAAATGCAGATGGATGCTTACAGAGATGAAAAGTCCTCAACCATGATCACCAGGATCAGAGTCCTGAGGAAACTCTGGGGTGCCTGGTGTGTCTTCTCCAATCAGACTCAGGACAGGAACTTTGGAAAGATTCCCTGACTAGACCAGTCTTTAGGGATTCTGATTACAACAATGAGAGGGGCTGGGCTAGTGTCAGTGTCATGTAGAACCTCACAGGTTTCCTGTCTGATCTTTCTCCTGCTGACACTAAAGTGTGCAAATCAGAACCAGCACTAATCTGGTGATCCTTTTGCCTGCAATCCAGGTTTTGTTTTGTTTTATTTCTTTTTAGTTGTTGTTCTTCCCTTTTCATTGGCTTTTCCTGTTCCCTGAAAAATAAAATGTGGTTTCTGTGGTCTAAATTCCAGGGCTCAAGCTCTTTTCCTGGAGCTCAGATGGGTCTCAAGCTGTGGCTCCTGCAGCCACATTGGGGAGACTGATGAGACTATCTTCACTCCCATTGCTCAGGACCCTACACTTTGTTGTGTTTAGACACATCTGGGAATGCAGATGACCAATGGGAACTGCAGGGGATAAGCCTGTCTGGTCAACATGAGACATGGATGTGGAATTGATCCTGTGCTCTGCAAACTGTCATTGAGTCACCTTCTTCAGCAGTAGTGTTACAAAATGGGTGTCAAAGTTGTCAGAATCAAAATGGAGCCACTAGTATTAAAACCCTGATGAATGAAGCTGGAGAAGGCCATGAGGGAGGGTTCTCACACTCATCCCTGATAACAAGATCTATGGTAAATAGACTGCAAAACCACAACCTTGCACAAAGGTCACAGCAACCACAAAATAATTACTTCTCCAAGTACATCTGCCCAGCAACTGCCTATCCAACCGTACACTGATGTCACCCTTATTGTTCATCCTTCTAGCCTGGAATAATTGTCTCAAAACTACTCATCCAACCCTCCTCATTTTTCTTTCAAAATCCTTGTCTTCCTTTACCTACCTGAATGCAACCTTGCATATTCCCATTGTGATGGCCATCCTCAAATAATCATTATTTTATTTTAGAGTCTCTTTATGCCTGTTTTTTAGGTTTAACAAGCTACAGATGGACATACCACTTTTCTGAGATGTAGAGGATGACAGTTTAGGGGGATGTCTAGGGATTTACAATGTCCCTAAGCTAAGTCATGAGAAGGTACCAGCTGGAAGTCTCAGAGAGAGCTGAAGTGTGAATCACCATGGAATTTCACCTACTCCAGTTCTGCTCTGATGGAATCAAGCCCACCCGGGGTTATCAATGACAATTTACCTAACCCAGAGGCAACTGATGACACTTTTAATAACATTTATAAAGGATATTTATAACACCCCTAGGTTCCTGTTAGATTGAATAACTGTAAGGTACAGCCTAGCCCATTGTACCTTAAAACATATAATTGCCCATGGAGAACGAACTTTAACATGAGATCTACATTCTTAAAAAATTTTTAAGGTGCCAAACAGAACAGTTTATAATTAGGCTATTATAATTTTGCTAATGAGTTTTAAAATTTACATCTATATTTTGGATATTCACAATTTTTCAGATGCGTGACTCGTAACTATATTCTCCCATTCCGTAGGTTGTTCTGTAGGAATTTTTTCCTTGCTTTGCAGGATCTTTCTATTTTGATGCTGTCCCACTTGTTCAATTCTGCTTTTGTTGTCTGTGCTTTTAATGTAAAATCTAGAAAATCATTCTGAAGTTTTTTGCGAGAGAGAAAATTTTACAATTGCAGGCCATTCATTTAACACTGTAACTGATTTAGAATTGCTTTTTGTATTAATTCTAACCTAAAATTATTAATTCTTTGCATGTGTACATCCAGTTTTTCTAACACCCTCTTTGGAGGGACCCTGATTTAGCCATTGTATATTGTTGGTTTTCATGTTGAAATTAGTTTGCCATCAAGATACCAGTTTATCTCTGAGCTCTCTATATGCATTTATGTCAATACCATCCTGTTGTTCCTACTCAATTTTTGTAATTAATTTTGAGACTTAGAACTAAGATGACTCCACATTTATTATTGCCTTGATACAGATATTGGGACAAAGTATTTTAATATTTCACCATTAAGGAGGATGATAGCTATGGATTTTTGTAATGACTTTTATTATTTACAGGTTATTTTCCAGTATTACTACTTTGTTTAGAGTATTTTTATGATGGAACTTTGCATTTTAAAATGGAATTTTCTGTGTCTGGTGAGAAGTTAATAGGATTTTTTCTTTTATTCTCTTAAATTGGCATGTCAAATTTATTGATTTGCTGACATTGAATTAGCGGTACACTTCAAAAGTAAATTTGAGTTGGTATTGGTGTATGATTCTTTTAAAGTCTTGTGGAATTTAGTTGACCATTATTGTGCAGGTGGTTTATTTACTAATATTAGGAATATTGGTCTGTAGTTTCTTTTTCTGCTTCTGCCCTTGTCAGTTACTGGTAATATGATAATCGTAGCCTTACAAAAAGCATTTGAAAGGTTGGTGGCACACGGATTTTGAGAAAGAGAATGGCTGACGTTACATTTTTACATATTGTGATGTATTTTTTTAATCTAACATATAACCTATCATGGAGAATATTTAATCTGTGCTTGGGAAGTATGCATATTATGCTGCTGTTGGTTGAAATGATCTGTGAATGTCTATTAGGTTACTTTGATGAATGGTATTGTTCAAGTGCACTGGCTTCTTAAGAATTTTTCTTCTGGATGTTCTACACTTTATTGAAAGTAAGGTGTTGAAGTCTTCTATTTTATTATTGTTTCCTATTTATTTCTTTATAACTCTTAAAGTTTGCTTAATACAGTCATATTTCTATTTGTATAATACAATATGTTAAAAAATAAAAATTGCTTAGTAATTTTAATAGCACAGTCACATAATAAGAAATTATATTGTCCCAAATTCTGCCGTTGCCTCTTAACTCCTCCAGGAGTCTCACATCTGCTCTGGGCCCTGCTGTCTCTTCAGGTGTCCCACCCCAGAGCTTGCTAGAGAGGAGGAGACCAGCAAAGAGGGCCTTCCCTCTCCTGATGAAAACGAGCCCAGCTCATTTTCTGTAACTGGGAAAGAGGAGCCCCAGCCCGATTCCCAGGTGCTTCCACTTGGTGATCAAGAGTGAACACAAATGACTCACAATGGGGTTTGGGCTAAGCTGGGTTTTCCTTGTCACTATTTTTAAAGGTGATAGATACATGGACACTTAGAGGGATATTGAGTATGAGTGGACCTGAATGACAGAAAGAGTGGATATGTATGGCAGCTTCTGATCACAGTGTCTCTTTGATTGCAGGTGTGCAGTATGAGTTGCTGCTGTTGGAGTCTGGGGAAACTTGGTACAGCCCGTGAGGTCCCTGAGACTCTCCTGTGCAGCCTCTGGATCCACTTTCAGTAGTTACTGTGTCAGTTGAATCGGCTAGGCTCCAGGGAAGGGGCTTCAGTGAGTAATAGATGTAAAGTACAAAGGAAGGAAAACATACTAAGTAGACTCTGGGAAGGGCAGATTCACTATCTCCAGAAACAATGCCAAGAACTCACTGTATCAGCAAATGAACAGTCTGAGAGCCAAGTACTTGGCCCTGTATTATTGTGTGAAAGGTACCAAGGCAAGGGACATCAGTGTGAGCCCAGACACAACTTTCCTGCAGGGAGAAAGAATGAGGCTGCAGGGGGAACTCAGCACCCAAATAAGATAGGGACAGTTCCAGGCTCAAGTGAAGATGAACTGCTTTTTTGGGAGGTCTGTGATTTCTCTGAATCTAACAGTTCTTCTGGGATCCTCTCTTTATTTGTGGTTCTGCTCCTACCATTGAAGTTTCTGGGTTAGAAAACTTTGGTATTACAGAAATAAATATTCTCACATGTAGCAAAGGCAGTTTTAACTAATGGAGGCAGAAAAATGCACAGGAGGCCGGGTGAGGCTGTAGACACTGTCAGCCTGCAGTGCCAATCTTCCAACTAGTGATGGAGAAGGCTGGGAAGCTGATGGGGCTTCCTAACTGCCCAGTGTTCCAAGCTAAGTCCATCAGGGCCATGGGTTCCTCCCTGAGCACAGTTGCCCACCAGGAATCCTCCATCTGCCCAGAACCAGCCACACCTTAGTATCTTCACTGTGCACAGTCATTATCTGGAAGGAGATTCGAGAATGGATGTCTTTGGCACAAACCAGGTGATGAATGTCACAGAGCAGCAGCTGGGTGCCTGCCTGGTCCATGGGACAACTTGATGTTGAAGAGATGGGTAGTGTATTCTCTGTGCCAACACACTGTTTATGAATTTTTATATAGAAACAATGATTTTACTTGATTCTCTTACATAACATGGGAAAGCAAGAATGCAGCCTGCAAGCAATTGTAATTTTCCAGTTTACCCAAAGTTTATTGCTTCTTAATTCTGTGTAGGATCCGGGCACAGTATTGCCTTTCCTATGAGGAATTCTTCTATCTAGGCTGAAGCGACTTGTTTCTCATATTCTTTGGTTTCTGTCCAGGCACAGAGATCTTGAGCAGGAAAATTCTGTTCTTCCCACACACTAAGCCTCACATCCTACAGATAAAGGATAGATTGTCCTTACTTTGAATCTGAAGTAGGAGCTGTTCCTGTACAACTCAGGGCCCTCAGAGACGCAAATGTGCAGAGTCAGGTGTTTCTCCTTGTGGGGTGACCTCCCCTGCCAGTGATTGCCGCTCAGGTCTAATTGTGGATTCAGAATTAGGACACCTTTAGGTTATCACGGGTCAGCCTTGTTCTGAAAATCACCATTATCATAGATAGAGGTAATAATCCAATGCCCATTCTCCTGACAGCAGTTTCTCTTTTTTATTTGGTTGAAAGTTTAGGGGGGAATGTGACCATATATTTATCTGATTCTAACCTCAGAATCTACTATTTGCTCTAGGATACCCACAAATTGGACAAAAGTGAGTTCTTCATTCTCCTCAAAATGTGTGTATCTGTGAATTCAACATGTTGTTTAGAATCCATTCATGCCAACAACAGTTTCTCAGTGCACTGTTGGCCTGGTGAAGACCTCACGGAGAGCCACTCCCTCACCTGTGCTGTCTCCAAATTCTCCATCACAACCAGTGCTTCCTGCTGGAGCTGGATCTGCCAGTCCCCAGGGAAGGGACTGGAGTGGATCAGGTGGACAGGTCGTGAGGGAGCACAAATTCAAACCCACTCTTCAGGAGTCCAGTCACCATCTCCAGACCCATGTCCAAAAAACAGGTTTCTTTTACAGTGAAGCTGCCTGAGCAAGGAGTACACAACCATGGATTTTTAGACAAAAGACAAAGTGCGGGAAAGTCATTGTGAGTCCAGACACAAAGCTCCCTGCAGGGCAGCTCAGGAACATCAGGGGATGCTCAGATCACCAAAGGGCACTCAGGACACCAGGGGGCGCTCAGAACACATCAAGGCAGGTGCAATAGGAGGGAAAAGGTGCTGCAGATGGGGTTTTGCATCACCGTCGTATTTCACCACTGGACGCCCGCCACTATGTTTATCCTAATGTGTGTGATTGTTTGTCTTATCACAAAATGATATTTATATAAATATAAAACCATATGCAAGTGCATCAAGTTGTCCTTTCCTTCTTATGCAGACTTTTTACATTAAAACTAAGTTCCTGTTTTTACTTGAGCACCTCATAAATTATGGTCAATTATGTAGGATCTCTGTTCTTTTCTGTCTCCTTTTCTCTCTGCTTCTCTCTCACACACAAACTGACATACACAGAGTTCTTTAACTTCAATGACCTGATGTACTGAAAACATCAGGTTTAAAGTGCAGCTTTTCTTGTTTAGCTGCTGTTCATGTTGAAAGAATAAACATGTTTCTAAGCTGTGTACTTCTCTAAGCTGAGTAGCTGAGTAGCAGCTTTCTTTTGTTTCTTGTTTGTTTGTTTTTGTTTTTGTTTTTTGGGACGGAGTCTTGCTCTGTCTCCCCGGCTGGAGTGCAGTGGCCGGATCTCAGCTCACTGCAAGCTCTGCCTCCCAGGTTCCCGCCATTCTCCTGCCTCAGCCTCCCGAGTAGCTGGGACTACAGGCGCTGCCACCACGCCGGGTAACATTTTGTATTTTTAGTAGAGACGGGGTTTCACTGTGTTAGCCAGGATGGTCTGGATCTCCTGACCTTGTGATCCGCCCGCCTTGGCCTCCCAAAGTGCTGGGATTACAGGTGTGAGCCACCACGCCCGGTCACAGCTTTCTTTATAATACTCAAATACTAGAAGCAATCCAAATACTGATCAGTAGCTTAATCAGTAAACAAACTATGGTAAATTCATTCATCGGAACAACACCCGCTATTCCAGTCACGTACTGTTGGATACGCTCAGCAGTGTGGGTAAATTCACATGTAGTTATGATGAAAAAAAGCCAAACAAAAGTACACATATGATCCCACTTTTATAAATTCTATAAAATGTGAACTACAGTTTCATAAAGAAGATCAGTTGTTGACTATAAACCTGGTGTGAAAAGGGAAGGTGTAAAAAACAAGAATTACGGAAAACCAAGAGAAAATTTTGAGGGCAATTGACTTTTTCTATGTTAATAAAGGTAATACTTATGTCATTATTTGTCAAATTGCACACGTTATGGGATAATTATTATTTGCTCATTTCACCTCATTAAAATATTAAAAATTCAAACATGTATAATTTGGTAGAAAATGAGTTAGACAAAGACAGATAAAATATATGAGAAATAAAAAAGGAAAATCACAGAAGAATGGCATGGTGACTTCACTCATCAACCTGAAAAATTTTTTAATTTCTCAACACAGAATTAAAGGTTTAGTTAATTATATATACCATGTATAAAATATATGTGATATAGCTATGTATTATACATCATATATAATATATTGTACATAATTATGTATTATATATTCTGTTTATATATAACATGAAAAATCAGACCCTTCTGAATATACACATGAACTCTGACACTCCTTATATTTTTAGGGAAACACTAGCATACAGCACAATAATTTTGTTATTTTGTTACATGATGGAATCACACCAGGCATGTCCAGCTCTGACCTGGAGGTGGTTCAGGAATTAGGTGTGTCCTGTTGATAGGAGCTGTGACACAAAGCTCACAGAATTAGTTGTATATGATGCTATACAAAGGCCAAGAGATCTCAACTAAAATGCAATGTGAATGTCACATCTGTGGGTGCTGCACACTCCCCCATGTTACTATGAAAAGGTTAATTACCTCAACAGGTAATTAACCTGCCAAGGGTAGCGAGGGTCTCTCATGAATGTCTAAATTGGCTTGATATGGCAAAAAAAAAAAAAAAAAAAAAAAGACTGATTCAGTGGATTTAGTGTTTTTTAGTGGTTTGGTAGTCCAGGAAGAGTTAGGTTTCTCATTCATACGAAGGGGTTTGTGGGATTTGAACCTCCAAACAGCATCAAATGAGTGATTTCTAACTAGATTCACATTGTTTGGTTTAAGGAAAAGGAGATAATTGAGGAATGAGCCTTAAGTTATCAGCAGTCAGGCATCAAAAAAATAATCTGATGATTAATTCTGTGTAGCAACTATAAAAATAGTGAATAAAAAAGAGATCAACGTCCAATATGGGTGGGCAACCAGCAGGTCTACAAATAATGAGAAGACTGTTCATAAGCATGTGAAAACAATGAAAAGAAGGAGAAAAAGAGAAGAACATGAAAGAGGATGGTGGGAATTAGACAGGGGTCCTGTTTCAATGTCAGGTGTGCAGACGTTTTACTATCTAAGAGCATCAGCCTATTCTGGATGTCTGAGGTAAGCTCCCTGCTCGGAAACATCAGAAGCACCAGAGGATCTCTGAGCATGCTCAATTCAATATCTTCTATTGGAGTAATCTTACGATTGTGTGAAATTCTTAACTGAGTTTTGTTTTTGTTTATGTTTAGAGACAGGGTCTCGCTTTGTCACAAAGGTTGGAGTGCAGTGACACAATCATAGCTCACCGTAATCACGAAATTCTCGCTCACACAATTCTCCTGCCTCAGCCTCCTGAGTATCCAGGACTAGAGAGGTGCACCACCATACCCAGCTGATCTAAAAAGTTTATTATCATAGAAATGGACCCTCCCAAAGTTTCCCTGGCTGATCTTGAACTCCTGGTCTCATGTGCTTCTCCTTGTTTTACTTCTTGAAGTGATGAAATTATAGGCATGAGCCACCACATCTGTTCTGAATTGATTTGTAGTTGTGAAATATTCACCCAATAATTAACTCCCTGGGTGTTTTTTTTATTTTTATTTTTATTTTTATTTTTTGCAGTGTTTTTGTTAAAAGCATCTGATAAAGGCCGGGCAAGGCGGCTCATTCCTGTAATCCTAGCACTTTGGGAGGCTGAGGTAAGCAGATCACTTGAGGTCAGAAGTTTGAGACCAGCCTGGCCAATATGGCAAAACCCTATCTCTACTAAAAATACAAACATTAGCTGGGCGTGGTGGTCCATGCCTGTAGTCCCAGTTACTTGGGAGGCTGAAGCAGGAGAATCACTTGAACCGGGGAGGTGGAGGTTTGCAGTGAGCTGAGATGGGGCCACTGTACTCCAGCCTGGGTGAGAGCTGTGAGACTCTGCCTCAAAAAAAAAAAAAAAAAAAAAGTACTGATAAGATTTCTTCCAATATAGTTAAACAGCAGAATTTTGTCCTGATTTTTCTTCCAATAGACATAATTTCATGGCTGAAGATCACAAAATACTATTAAAAAGATGTAGTAAAAAGGCAACCTTAAACTCTTAGTGATTCAATTGAATATAACACAGTAATCACTTTAAATATTTTGCAACATACGCATGCAATATAACAAAATCTTTAAATGTACGGACCTCCCAGCTACCAAGCCTTAGGATAGTAACTGATGTACCCTTAGAAGTGCACCATAATGCCATAGTGCTAGTGGGATAACCCTTGGCCAAGAAAGTTTTGATATTTTATTAAAATTTTTATAATTTTTTAATTTAAAGATGTCTTTTTAACAACGTATCCAGAATATTGTGAGTGGGATTGATTCTGTATATGAGCAATGGCAACACCTTTTTGTTTAGATAATATCATACACCAGGTTAACACTGAATGTTTGGTGTAATCATGCATCAGATCATTATTCTAGTTTCCGTACTACACTGTTGTTTTTCCTGCATTTGGTTTCAAATTTATATATCAGGTCTCTAGAATGTAGGAATTCATTTAAAAGTGTCTTTTCTTGTTGTCCATTTTGATGGGGCTTTCAGAAGATTTGAAAACCTCCTCTGCCTGCAGCACATTTTAAAATTCTGCACTATTGTAGAATATCTGTATTAAATCCTGGTCTTTGGTTAATTGACAAGCTCCAATAAATGCAATAATTTCTGCCTTATGGGCTGATTTTACATCAGGTTGAGGAATTTATCCTAAATGAAAATTTGTACTAGTGATATAAATTATTAGTTAATAGCCGTCATGTTTATTATTTAAGTGTTGTTCATCAAGAAACAATGTTAAATCAAGGCTCTCAAGGGGAATAGTACCTAAGAGATAAACAAAATATTTTAGTAATCTGATAAAACAGATGTGAACAGACTCTTAGTATCCAGCCACATCTCCTGTCTCTCACATTATTAACCATGCAGTAACTGACTTCATTTGGGACTTGTTCTAATTTTCAAATTAGTTACTTGTTAATCTTCATGCCTCTAGATTATTGTGTGTGACTCTTTTAGCAGAGAGTGAAGAAGACAACCTACTGACCAAACAATGAGGAAAATCACAACCTGATGAAACAAGAAACCTGGACGTAGGTGGCTGCAGGATTGAATAATTTGACAGCTCATGTGCCCAGGAAGTTTCTTTTCTCAATTTTCCACACTAATGCATCCAGAAAGTCAGCTTCACACCCCGGGTGACCCCCATCATGCAGTGACATGGTGACAACATTCCCAAGGGTCACACGTATCTATTAAATATTGTCTGGAAGTGAGGAAGGCACATTTTTGCAATTCTCGTCTGAAGGACAAGGAGCACTTCAACAGACCATCTCCCCTGCCCCCATGACTAGAACTGCACCACATAGCCCCATGGACACCCTTCCCTGATGAAGATAATAGGTATCCTTTGATGAGACCGATCATTTTATCATATAAATTACTAAAGACTGATATAAAGATTTCAAAAACTAATTGAAGTCTACTCTTCTATGTTCACCAGAGACTACCGGTCCTCCAATGATACCTTCTTTGTCTTTTCCGTTTGACTTTCTCTTCACCTTGTTCCGTCCTTGAGAGAATCTCCTTCAGCTCCCTCAGGTGCATTCAAATGTTTTATTTAACTGACAATTTCTAAATCAGTGAATCGCATTAGAATAAAGAGTATATATTCCTAGGTCCGTATTCCTTGATCCATATTCCTAGGAAGGCATTGTGGCCCGGGGTCTGGGCATGACCTTCCGAGTGTTCCTGACCCTCCTCCAGATGAGATGCTGGTCTGTGTGTTCTTGCCTCTTCCCCTGGGGTAGAGTCCTCCTGTTTTCCCTGGTTGTTCCCCACCCAGCTCCAGCGTTTTCCATCGGTGTCATCACCCTCCAGATCTGCTGTCCTGCCCTGCAGACTAAGGCTCTGATTCCATAAGAAAGACAGGCGAGCTGCTTCTCAATAGATCTTTGGTGGGGATGTCTGTTCCCATCTCAATTCCTGAAGGGTTGAAACAGTGCCCCTAGGATTCTGGTTTCTGTGGCTTGCCTTTGCAGAGTAAATTCTTAGTTCTGAATACATTTTAGAAGTGTGGGCTCTTCTTTACTCCCAGACAGAAACTTCAAGAAAGGAAGATTTTTGTGACTGTCCCCTTTCTTGGAGAAAAGTGTTTCAAGAGAATAGGTTAGTTTTCCAGTATGTGGTCCCTTAAAATTTCACACTACAAAACACTTAGCACAGTCAAATTCAAGCAATATAATATAGATTTGTATTTTTTCTTGCAATAACCTGTATTTCATATTCTAGATTCTGCCTTAGGTAATTTCAAACCCTGGCTTTGTTACTTTCTAAAAGAACTCGCTTCTCCCTAAACTTCAGATTTATTGTTTGTTTTGAAACTGTAATTATTGGAAGTATTAAAGAAAAATTTATTTATTTGTTTATTTTTTGTAGAGATAAGATCTCACTATGTTGCCCAGGCTGGTCCTGAACTCCTGAGCTCGAGTGATCCTCCTACCTCAGCCTCCTAAAGTGCTTGTATTACAGATGTGAGCCACTACACCTGGCTGAAAGGATGCATTTTTAAGTCTCTCAGTGTTAGTTTAATTCCCCCGTGCGTTTAGGAACTTGAACAGGTCCTTACATTTTTGAAAGTTTCTCTATTCCTAGGTCCGTATTCCTTGATCCATATTCCTAGGAAGGCATTGTGGCCCGGGGTCTGGGCATGACCTTCCGAGTGTTCCTGACCCTCCTCCAGATGAGATGCTGGTCTGTGTGTTCTTGCCTCTTCCCCTGGGGTAGAGTCCTCCTGTTTTCCCTGGTTGTTCCCCACCCAGCTCCAGCGTTTTCCATCGGTGTCATCACCCTCCAGATCTGCTGTCCTGCCCTGCAGACTAAGGCTCTGATTCCATAAGAAAGACAGGCGAGCTGCTTCTCAATAGATCTTTGGTGGGGATGTCTGTTCCCATCTCAATTCCTGAAGGGTTGAAACAGTGCCCCTAGGATTCTGGTTTCTGTGGCTTGCCTTTGCAGAGTAAATTCTTAGTTCTGAATACATTTTAGAAGTGTGGGCTCTTCTTTACTCCCAGACAGAAACTTCAAGAAAGGAAGATTTTTGTGACTGTCCCCTTTCTTGGAGAAAAGTGTTTCAAGAGAATAGGTTAGTTTTCCAGTATGTGGTCCCTTAAAATTTCACACTACAAAACACTTAGCACAGTCAATTTCAAGCAATATAATATAGATTTGTATTTTTTCTTGCAATAACCTGTATTTCATATTCTAGATTCTGCCTTAGGTAATTTCAAACCCTGGCTTTGTTACTTTCTAAAAGAACTCGCTTCTCCCTAAACTTCAGATTTATTGTTTGTTTTGAAACTGTAATTATTGGAAGTATTAAAGAAAATCTCCAAAATTCCATCTTCCATTTTTATCTGTTATTGTTGATGCAGTTTCAAAAATAAGAAGAATATATTCACTTTCTATGTACATATCCAAGCATAATAGCAGATTTTTTAAGACCCAGAATAATAAAACATTGAAATATTGTTCAGTTGCTTAGTGAAAAAATTATGGTAAAATTTGTTTGCTAGAATACTACCCAGCATTTACAATAAGTAAATGTCTGATATACACAACTACAAGGTAAAATATCAAATTATCTATGCTAGCTAAAATAAGCCAAACAAATAAGAATATATACTATGTTATTTCATTTTTATAAATTCTGATAAATTCGAATGAATCTGCGACAATATAAAGATTAGTAGTGACCAGGGAAATTATAGAAGAAAGAAAGGGAAAAGGAGGAAGAATATAGAAGAATAAAAGGAAATGTTGAGAATTTTCTTGTCCACCTTGATTACGATGCCGGTTACATCATGTTTATCAACTGTACGCTTTAAATATGTGGAAGTTTATCTGTAAACTAAAACTTACACAATTTACTTCAAGCAACAAATGGAAAATTAGACATAGAAGAAGTGATAGAAAGATAGAAAAAAGTATATTACATTTCGGAAATATTTAAGAATTTATCTACCTGAACCCTAGTTCTCACCATATTTTTAGGTGAACGCTAGAATGCAGCAAAATCACACTTGTTCTCACCACAGAAAGTAGGATCCACAAACCACACTAGGCACCTCCAGCTCTGTCCTGGAGTTGATTCAGGGAGTAGTTGTGCCCAGTGATGAGGAGCACAGTTCCAGATATCAGGGCTTACTCATCCCAGACATGAGCTCTTAGACACATACTGATCATCTGTAGCTGGAGAAACCATTCGCTGCGACAAAACATAATTTACACAAATACGTAAAACTAAAAAAGGATGATCCGTTCAAAGCGTTTATCACAGCATAGTTTTATAATGATGCAGCATATTTTCCAAATACCATCCTTCTCAGCGAACTCCTGCAAGGCACAGTCAACTTATCTGGGCCCCGTGCTCTCCTCAGGCGTCCCACCCCAGAGCTTGCTATATAGTAGGAGACATGCAAATACGGTTCTCTCTCTGCTGATGAAAACCAGCCCAGCCCTACAGCTCTGGGAGAGAAGCCCAGGAACATTTGAAAGTACTCCATAGAGAACCAGGATAGCACCTTGGGCCAAGCAGCCCATGACCCTTGCAGCCTCAGAGGTCCAGACTCCAGCCTGGCCTCACATGCTGGTTGGTCTTGTCCCTGCCAGGCCAGAACCCTCCTCAGAACCCAGAGCCCCCACGGCTCTGCCTCACCCTATGCCCAGGACGTGTCTCCTGTGCACTCTTCCCTGGCCCACAGGCGGGAGTTTATACCTGCTCGGGCGGCCTCGGCATCCACACCAGCAACCTGGTAGCAATTGCCCTGCTGCCTCCACCTGGCACAGCTCGGATCTCCCACAGTGCAGGCCCCGTGGTCAGGAGTGATTAGAACACACAGGAGGGCAGCTCAAGACAACAGGTGCTGAGGCATGCAGATTTCGAGGATTTAAGTGCTGATGCCCTTGGAAGACCATTTCCATGGGGTTAATCATGGTTTCTCTTGGTGAACTGTTGGCTTGTGTTTTTGATGTTGTTGTTGCTCTAAATAGTGTTTACCTGACTTTGAACTCGATTGATCACGTTCTTTGTTAAAATATGTGTCATTCTAAAAGTTCACACGGCATTAGATTTTTTGCTCAAACTACCTATAATATTTCTCCAACAGAATGCACATTTGCCTTTCTTCCACGCATACCTCCGCTCCCTGCCCTGAGCAGCGTCCCTGCTGGTCCCATCTGCTTAGGGGGTGGGGCAGGGGACACAGGCCCTGACACGAGGTGGGGCCGTGCCAAGCATGGTGGTCTTGCAAGGGCACTGAGTGGGTGGGCCCTGGAGAGAGGGGAGGTCATTCCCCCCAGGGAACCCCCCAGGCCACAGGGGAGAGGTCAGCTGGAGTGTGAGGTCGGGGGTGGAGATGCAAGAAGGCTGGGATGGGGCCTGCTGCTCTATCAGCAAAACCCCTCACACCCGAAGGGCACACAGCAGGAGGGCATCGTATTCACTGACCTCACAGGTAACTGTCCATTAGCGTTCACCCACAAAATAATAAAATACACTGAGAGGGGCACAGGAATGGATTGCTCGCATCTTTATGTCGGCTGAATGGAGGAAATTTCTAAGCAGGTTGAGAGAAAGGATATCAAGCTGTGTTTGGAGAAAAGGGCGGGAATTCTAAACAATGTTATGGAAGCAGGGCAGCTAGAACCACAGGTGTATTCAGAAGAATGTTAGATCTCAGTACTACTCTAGAATATCAGCAGTTTTCTGTGGACGGTATGGGAAGTGTGATTTCTTCTGTTTGTGGGTTTTGCGTTTCACATTCTCTGTGACATATCTACACTGCATTTTAAAAGTCAAAATTGAATTTCAATTGAAAATAAAATGTTATCTCATTCAGATCTTTATACATTTAACTTCCACGTTCCTTTACAATAACTTAGCAACACAACTTAGCAACACAACTAGCCCTGTTTTCACCCGGACCAGCCTGTGCTGCTACAAGCCTGGTTTCTCTTCCTCATCACGACATACTCAGCTTCCCTTCCCGTTTCAGTTCGAGGAAATGTGGGGCGGGAAGGGAGGGGCAGCTGCCACTCACACAGCTCACACTGAATGCTAGAGAGCTTGCCCCACACCTCTGCCTATTTTTCTAGTCATTGCATGCAGCAATCAACCTCAGGAATTCATTTTCCCACATACGGGAAGCTCAGCCCCAGGTAAGGGGATTTGCTTGGTGGGGGATTTGAACCCAAATCCCTCTCACTGCAAAACCCACAGCATCCCCGTGAGGAAGAGACAGGGAACAAGGAGTAGCCCTGGGTCACCCTAAACTGACTTCAGGCTCAGAGAAGGACAGATTACCAGGGGAGTGAGGAGGCTCATTGCTCTGGAGCTCACTTCTGGAGAAATGTCATGAAGGGGCCCCGTAAGGAGCTGGTGGTAAATTCTGTTAATTCTGGGACCAACAACCTCACGTCAAGACCTGCCTGCTTGCTTAGGTCTCTCCAGACCAGAGGCTCTGGCCAAGTTTGGGCTCCCAACAGAGTCTAAGAAAACGTGGAGAGCTCCAATATGTGTTCTTGAAGATTTATTTCAGAGTGAGCATCAGTGAACTACAAGAACCTGAGACAGAAGCCAACGCCTCCCGTTTCCCCATGATGTGAGACAGGACGCTGTGCCTCCTGCGGACTTCAAGAAGTGTGGACTTGAGCTTTGGCATCCCCCTCAGTGATCCTGTTCCATAGAATTTGCTGTTATATTCTCTGTATCTTTACCGGGGTCGGGAGGCTGACTTTGTCTTATTCTGGGTCAGTAACAGTCACTTTCTCAACTGTGGTGGTCCTGAGAATTCGCGCATTTGTGGCCATCCCAAAGAGCAGTGCAATTACGAAGGTGTAAATACGACCAAAGACCACTCTCAGATACAGCACAGACTGCTGGCTTTGTTTGACCAAACGTGTTCTTCTTGGAGGTGGCCCGCTGTCGACACTCCCACCAGCACCACTTCTTAGGCACAGTGGAGGATCCCAGCCTATATGGCAATGGCAGTTCCTTCTGTTGTTGCAGACCCCTTTGTGACTGCACTTCTCAGGGTGACAGTCATAGCCCAGTGAAGCGATAGTTGCATTGCACCGGCTGTTATTACAGAAGATTCCATCAGCACAAGGAGTGCCGTCTATCACACGCCCAACATCAGTTGTGCCTGTTGCACGGTGTTCATCCAATCCAAAACACTGAAACCTTCCTCTCACTGAGTGATGGAATGAAACATGTTCCTGCAGCCGGGGAAGATGGGTCACGTTGGTACACTGCAGTCTTCCACAAAACTTATCTATTAATGCACAAGCCTCATAGGCGATAGCTGTTCGTTCTCGAGTACAATGTCCGAATCGGTGATTTTCAAGATTGATGTCATAGCAGTCGTCAGGAGCATCCTCAGCACTGACACCAAAGATCGCCTTGCAGAGCACATTGCGGTCAGTGCAGTTCCCATGATAGCAGTAGCCTTCTTCAGTGCACGGGGTTCCATCTTGCAAATAAAAGTCTGGGGGGCATGTCAAGGTGGTCCCATGACAGTACTCTGGAAGGTCACATATATTTCGGATAGGTCTGCAGAGAGTCCCTAGTGGGGAGAAGCTGCAGTTTGTACAGCAGTCTCCTAGATGACAGATGCTCCCCGGTGTGAGGCGACAGTCACTTTCGCAGCAATGACTGGCATAACACTGCTTGAAGGAGCCACAGTCACATTCCTCCCTCCCTTCCACGATGAGGTTTCCACAGAGAACCGTTGTCATGGTTTCGTTATACACTGGAGCGAGTGCTTCGAAAACACACCGGCCTGTATTCACAAAACAATTTTGTAAATGTCCATAAGAACAGTTACTGAACGCATCTGTCATCCCAGGATATCGGTGCATAATGCAGGAGGTCCTTCTCTGACATGTGCAGTATTTATAATCATAAGCCACACCCAAACTTCTCATCAGTATATGGGTTGTTATGACGGCTACCAATAAATAATGTCTGCCTAGAGTACCAATGTGTACAAGGCCTAAATGTGAACAGAAGCTATACCTTTGTGGTTCATAGTTAGTTTCATGTGGCGCTTCTTTAATAAGTAGTGTGGATGAATGAACACGAAAAGTATCAAAAAAGGTTCTTCTAAAATAGTTAAGTATTGGACTACGATATCGATAGTCATTCACAGGGGCTGGGTCACGACTATTATATATGGTCAAAATATAAATATAGTACCGCAGATCAATATTTTGAACAATGCTATCAATGACACTGAACATCTGGACCACCGCTGTGGAACAAGTTGTAATATTGCCATATATACGATAATATGAGTTGGAACATTGAACGTGGCCTTTTATATTGCCTCTATGAGAACTATACAGCAAAGTAGATATCCTGGGATTCATGCTGTCATTTGCTTCAGAGAACAGGGGGTCTGTCTCCTTATTTTCACCATCTCTAAATGTGGGCCCCGTTGCGTTGGGCTCGGCCACTATCTGAGAAACAACATGTTCAAACCTGCGGGAATCCTGGAGGGGTTTGATTTCGTAGGCAAGGTCGTCCAGCTTCATGATGCCTCTGAGGCCCCCATAGCACGTGTCGACGGTGACCATGGACAGAGGCACCTCCTCCAGGTAGCTGAGGTAGTAGCAGTCTGGAGGGATGTAGGGGTCATCCACCTGCAAGGCTCCTTGGTCATCCTGAGTTGTCATCAGCAGATGTCTGGGCCAAAGAAGGTGTTTTCTCCGCATGTGAACGACGTGTCTTTGACCCCCAAAACGCAGGCTGTAGGACAGCCAGCCGGGAAACTGAACGCCTTTGCCATGGTGCGTCTCCTTCCTGGGAATCACCACCTCAGAGGATGCGTAGTGCCACAAGGGACGGCCTTGAGAACACCAGACTGGAGCCAGGAGTGCCCAGAGCCCCAGCAGCAAGACGGGGGCCCTAAGGGTGACTGGTGCCTCTGCTGGCCTCATGCCCCAGCCCAGGGATAGTCATCCAAAGAGAATGGGAAAGGAAAGGACTGTCCTTGGGGAAGCCAGGCCCCAACCAGCTGCGGTGACTGTGTCCCTCCCAGGGAGACCCTGACATAGAACAAAGGACCTCCCCAGGCTCCTGCACCACACGTGGGGGCACCTGGACTCCGGGAGGGAATGAGGTAACAGTCCCAGGGCGGGGCAGAGGGTGGGCCTGGACAGGATGGCAGCTGCTGCGCTGTGGTTGAGGGTGAGGGTAATGACTGTGATGGCTCATTGGGAAGGGAAAAGGGAGAGGGAAGCAGGGCTCTGTCTCTTTTACCACCGTCAATCTTTTCTGTTGTTTTCTGAATCTACAAAATACAATGCTGTGTTCAATGCCCTCGCATCAGGCGTGTGATTCTCGGTCGCTCTGTGGGTTAATACTGCTCCTTTCTGTGGGTCACATTGCTTACTCCTTTGCCATGTGGAGGCAGACACTGCCAATACTTTCCTTGTGGACTGAATGGCTTTCTCGTCTTAATAAGTACCCATGTCTTATTTTTTTTCTTGTTGTTTCATTTTGTTTTGGTTTTGAAGTTTTGTTTGAAGTTACCAGATTGTGAAAGGAAAATATCTTGGGCCCTGTCAAGCTGGGAACCACTCAGGGAAAACCTGCCTCCCAGTCTATTTAAAGTTGTCCCTCTGTTCACAGAGATAGATGCATATTCTGAAGGTCTCCTCTGCAAACACTTATCAGAAACTCAAAAGAATGCAACCATCTGTCTCTCACCTACCTGTGACCTGGAAGCCCTAAGTGGGGAGGACTTGCTTTGAGTTGTCTCGGCCTTTCTGGGTGGAACTAACGTCCTTCTTACTTATATTCACTGGTGTCTCATGTCTCCCTGAAGTGTGTCAATTAAGCTGTGCCCGACCACTCTCGGCACATGTCATCAGGACTTCCTGAGGCCGTGTCACAGGCGTGTCCTCAACCCTGGCAGAGGAAACTTGCTAAATTAACTGAGATCTGTCTCAGAGTTCCTGGGTTCACAAGATCAACAGTTGATATAGGGTAACTCTTCTGTGCTGTGTAAAACCCTTGTGAATTATGGTACTTTTTACTTAGTCCATCTATTGGGGGCAGACGCTATTCCTGACCCCATGAGAGCCCCAGGTGCTGCCCCTCCCATGCTCCTGTGTGGTTCTCTCCTGGTCTTTGGTCATGTCTTCAGATGCACGAGCCGATCAGTTCTCAGGGCAGGACACAGGGGGCCCTCTGTGGTGTCTCATGTCTGAGAACAAATATTTTGCATATATCTGCCAATTCTGTCATTGCTTATGAGGGGAGGGAAAATCCAAGGCCAGATCGTTATCAGAAACACAAATTACTGTTTCCTCAAAAGTGTAAATATTTACCTTTCCTGGCAAATGTGGTCACTCTATTTAAACTTAACGTGACCGTCGTGTGTTTCGAAGGCTGTGTTGTGTGGCACTTTGTCTTCCAATGTCCCGTACTCCCATCTTCCATCCCTTTGAATCCCGCCTTTTTACCACAGATGTACGATTACAGATGAAGCCGTTTTCCCCTCTATGAGTGTGCAGTTTGGACGCCCTTTCCCTGCCCCTTCAGGGTTTTCACAGGGAGGAGAAGGAGGATATTTGACCTCCCTGAAGAATTCTGCTATGGGAGACTGTGTCCCTCCTAAATTCATGTGTTGAAGTCTCAACCCTTGGTCCTTCAGAATGAAATCATACCTGGATGAGTGTCTTTTAAAGAGATGAATAAGTTAAAGTGATATTTCTGGAGTGGGACCCTAATGCAATCTGACTGTTGTTATAAGAAGGGGAAGCAGGAGGGAGGTGCACACACCCCGACAGATGGTCATGTTACCACAGAACAGCAGGAAGGCACCGTCTGCACACCAGGGAGCAAGACCTCAGAGGAAACCCACCAGCTGGCAGCTTGATCTTAGGCTTTCATCCTCCACAACTGTGAGGAAATCGGTTTTGTATTGTAAGCCATTCAATATGTGGTATTTTGTTATATAAAATGAATACAGTAGGTAACAGGAGATCTTCTATACATTGAAAAAGTCGGATGGCCAGAGAAACCTGGACCCTCCTTTTCAGACCTGAGCAGGGTGATGGACCTGCTTTGGGACAGGAGAGGGGAAGAGATGAACCCAGCACCCGGACCCAGGTGAGCCATTCCTCAGCAGGCCGTCGCTGGGCCGGAGCTTGCACAGGTGTGAAAGAGCGTGTCTTTGTCTTCAGGGGCCCGTTGGAGTTGGAGGGAGGATGCTGTAAACTCTCGCTCACAGAAGAACCCGTCATCGCTGTGCCCGTGTTTATGTGAATGGGGATGTGTTTCCTGGGTGTGCTCATCCCCAAAGAAGAATTAATCAGGTCTCTAGGGCTAGAACGAGGTTGTGGCATTCGTGTGTATTAAAAACTGTGGCTGGACCATAAATTACATTAAAATGCTCATGGGAAGGCACAATGGAAAGAAACACTTTGTTACAGAAGGGAAAAAATGGTAATTATTTAAATGAGATGCCTTTGGAGTCACCGCGCCGAGAGGAGCCGATCACATGAGAGTGCTGGGTTTCATGTTCAGGAGATCAGGAGTGTCCGTCTGCTGGCTTTTACGATACTTAGAAAGAACTGAGAGTATATTCTGTGAATGGAGGGCATGTAGAGAAAGGGGAGGCCAAATGTTTGAGGGGAATGGAGGGTCACTATTGGAGCCATTAGGAAATATAGAAGCTGAATTATGCTGAAGCACAGAACAGTGTTCCTGGGTAATTCTGTGTTGCTTTGGGAGCTGCTGAACATACAGAAGTTTCACTCTTCTTAGTCCTCGAATTCTCTAGAATCTCTTGAAAGCCCAGTTTTAAATATTGGGAATGTAGGTAAGACACATTCACGGTTAAAAATTCTTAAGAGAGGATGTAGGAAGAAATGTAAAGTCATCAATTTAGGTTATGAAAATTTAGTTATGGCGAACTGTGATGTCCGTTTCTCACTTGGAATAATGGAATGTGCGTCATTAATCATCATTTTTCCATAGCCATCAATTACAAACTGCTGGATAATTTCCTGAATTGCCTACCCTAGAAGCTGACCTCACATTTCCTCAGTGAGAAACCGCCAGTCCCGTTGATCCAGCCTCGTTTTTCCCATCAGGGATTTTGTATCTCTGTGGACCCGTGGTACAGTGCTGGTGAGGGCGGCAGGGGGAGGATCTGAAGAGGGCATTCTTGGGCCATTCTTCAGAGGAGGAGAGAAGAAGAATTGCAGTCTTCCCATTTACCTGTTGGCCTTGCATCTGCATATGGCCTCGGGAATGCTGCCAGCCTATCCACGCATGGTGAAGCTTATTTAGGGGATGAAGGCGGCATGCTGGGTGTGCCAGTGCCGACTGCCAAGAGAATCAACTGCCTGGTGCATGCTGCTTTTATGAAACCAAGCCCAGGGTCACTTGCTTTCTTCTGTATTAGATTCTCTGGTGAAGATTCTAATTCTTCTGTATTAAATTCTCTTTCTTCTGTATTAGATTCTCTGGTGAAGATTTTTCTTTGTTTCTGCCTGAAATTGCCACACATAGTTACCTAGAGGCATTACAATAAACTGATCTGAGACTTCACTGACTTCCTGGTGAGGTTAAAATGAGTGTCAGGTGCATAGTGAGACAGACAGGAGACATGGGTGCATAGCAAGCTTGTGTTCACCATGGTTTGTATCTTAATTAGGGAAATTTTTGTACCTTCCTTAGATGTCCAGGCACTCCATTAAGGACCCTGACATAACAAGATTTATTGACAGACCATAGCTCAAAATATAGAACTGGATATTACCAAGGAGAATGTACTATTACTATTTTATCTTTATCTTAAAATACACTCTTCCATCTGAGGTGAAAATTAATGCAGACGGTAGAACTTATTGCAGTTATTACAGCATTTTAGCAAATCAAAAGCCACAGAACAAACATATGGACAGATAGTAGGTATGTTTTTGGAATCATAAACAAGTTTGTGATGATTTTAAAGCCAAAAGATGTCTCACGACGGCTGGAAACCTCTCAAAATGAAACAACACACTAAGGATCTTTGAGAAGTACTCTGACCTTCTAGCGAACTGACTGATACGTAGGCTGAGCTCCATGTAGAAAGCCAAAGGAATTTCTGCAGACACCATCATGTCAAGCACAACCGTAACGTGGGTCCCAGGCCTTTTCACACGTTCAAGGGTTAGATCTTGGGAGGGAATCAAAGAAGCCTTTGTAAAATATCAAAATTTAAACACCGATTTTGATTTAAAAAGTGTTAAAATATGCTTGTGGCCTACACTCAGAAAATCTGTGTCCTTCAGATGGTGGCACCAGATGGTTTCAAGTGGCTATTCGGTAAGTTTCTCAGTGAAACTACCAGGTATAGAATAAATAAATTGCCACTGTCTTAAATCAACCCGTGGGAAAGGAAAACTATGTAAATACAGCAGAGAGGAAACATTGTCCAAGGAAAAAACAATCTCCAGAAACTCTTGTTGAAGAAACAGAGGCATCACAGTTACTAGAAAAATATATTGCATTTCATTATATTATGGGGTACAATGTGATGTTTTGATATATGCGTGCATTGTGAAATTATTAAATCAAGTAAATAAACATGTCCATCACCTCACATACTGCTTTTTTTATGGTGTAAATGTGTAAAAGCTACTCTCTTATCAGTTTTCAAGTATATGTAGTACATTAATATCCCTGAGGTCACCATGCTGTGCAATAGATCTTCAAAAGAATTCCTTCTGTCTAACCAAAACTCTGTACCCTTTCACCAACGTCTCAGCTTTCACATCCTCCTGACACCAGCCCCTGGTAGGCAACATGCTACTCTCTACTTCTCTGAGTTCAGCATTTTTAGATTGCATGTATAAGTGAGACGGAGTAATTTTTTATTCTAGGCTTATTTCACTCAACATAAAGACATTCAAACACTCAGCATCACTAATCATCAGGGAAATGCAAATTAAAACCACGATGAGGTATCACCTCACACATGTTACAACGTCTTAGTCTCAGTCTGTCTTTGTGTTGCTATAACAGAATACCAGAGACTGGGCAATTTTTTTTTTCTTTTTTGAGACAGAGTCTCACTCTGTTGCCCAGGCTGGAGTGCAGTGGCGTGATCTCTGCTCTCTGCCAGCTCCGCCTCCCAGGTTCACACCATTCTCCTACCTCAGCCTCCCGAGTAGCTGGGACTACAGATGCCCACCACATGGAGAATGGGCAATATTTTAAAAAAAGGAATTTATACTTAATGGTACTTGAGTCAGAGAAGTCCAATATCAAGGCGCTTGCATCTGAAAAGGGCCTTCTCACTGCGTCATCTCACAGCACAGGAGGATAAGCAAGAGACCACTTGTCTGTGAGAGAAAGGAGACCATCTTTTATTAGAAACTCAATCCTGTAGTAACTAGCCCACTCCCATGATAGTGACAGTAATCCATTCACGAGGACAGAGCCTTCATGACCTAATCACATAAGAAAGTCCCACCTCTCAACACTTTTGCATTAAAGATTTTTTCCAAATCCTAAACTTTGGGTGACACACTTAAACCATAGCATTCCATTCCTAATACCAAAGTTTATGTCCTTATCACAATGTAAACTACATTCATTCCATCCCAATTATCTCCAAAGTCTTAACTCATTCAGCATCAGTGCAAAAGTATGAAGTACAAAGTCTCATCTAAATCGGATATGAGTGATACTGAAGGCACAATTTAGCCTGATACAAATTGTTTCCATCTGTGAGCCTATAAAGTGGAAACGAGTTATCTACTTTCAAATACAGTGAATGATGGGGCAGGTATGGGATAGAAATTCCCATTTCAAAGGGGAGAGATAGGCAAGGAGAAGGGGAGCCTAGTCCAAAATCTAACAGGGAAAACAACATTAAGCCTTAAAGCTGGAAAATCATCCTCCTTGACTGCATCTTGTGCACACTGGGGCGGGGGATGGGCACCCAAGGCCTCCGACAGTCTTGCCCCTATGGATTTGCTGGGTTCAGTCCACTCAGCTGTTCTCACAGGTGGGACTCTCATCCCTCTAGCTCTCCTAGGCTGACTGGAAACTCTTTGTGGTGCCTCCGAATCCACATTTCTGTTTGGCATTGTGCTAAGGGCCCAGTGTGGTGACTCCATCTCTGCAACAGCTCACTACCTGAGACCTTAGGCTATCCACAGCATTCTTTGAAATCTAGGTGGAGAAAGCCGTGCCCTCGTGGTTGTTGCATTCTGCACACCTGCAGAATTAGCAACACTTGGATGCCATGGAAGTTGATGATTTGTACCATTAAAGTGATGGCTTCAGCCACACCTAGGTCCTCCTGAGCCACAGCATGGGCAGTCAAGGAGTGCTGTGCCTGAACACAGGAATCCTAAAGTGCATGCCAGAAGTGAGGCCATAGATTTGCCTCAAATTTCTTCCACCATATATCCTTGTTCATGGCTCTGAACTTCCACCTTACAGAAAGGCCTGGGGATGAGCACAATTCAGCCATGTTCTTTGCTACTTTACAGCAAGGATAGCCTTTGCTCCATTTTCTGATAAGCTATTCTTCTTTTTCTTCTGATTCCTTATCAGAACGGCCTTTATTGTCCACGGTTCTACCAACATTCTAATGGTCATCACTTCAATAATCTCTAAGAAGTTTCAGAATTTCCTCACAGCTCTCTTCTTCCAAGTGCTCAAAAGAATCACCCTCCTGTTCTATTCAGGGCAGTCTAGACTTTTTATAGCCTGATCCTCCAAATTATTCCAGTCTCTATGCATTACTACTTCCATTTCTACATTTTGGGGTATTTGTTATAGCAACACTCCTACCTCTTGATAATGTTTTTTTGTCTTAGTCCACTTTGTGGTGCAATGAGAGAATACCACAGTCTGGCTAATGTATAAGTAAAAGAAATTTATGTTCTCACAGTTCTAGGAAGTCCAATATCAAGGTGCTAGTATCTTGCAAGGGCCTTCTTGCTGTAACACCTATGTGGGAGGCAGGAAAGCATATGTGAAGGAGAGAAAAGGGGCTAAATTCATCTTTTAATGAGGAACCCAGGCCTGTAGTAACTAATCTACTCCCTCAATGAGTAACCCACTCTGGCAATAATGGCATTAATTGCTTCATGAGGGCAGAGCCCTCATGACCTAATCATTTCTTAACATTCCCACCTCTGGACACTATTGAATTTGGGATTAAGTTTCCAATATACATTCTTTCTGAATAGCAGGGGCTTTTTAATAGGTTTACCACCCAAGGCTGCAGCAGGCTCTGAAGCAGTGGCCTGAGCATGACTGTCCTTTGTGAGAATGGAGAGAAATGAACTGACTCATGGAGACACAAGTTGATGAAGTCAAGGGACTCATTGCTTCATTACATGGATAGTGAGGGCGATTGAAGGCATTAATGGGTTAATGATGGTGGCAAAACCGTCTGAGGTGGAGACTACGGGGAGACCTTCAGAAATGGAGGACACATCCCATTAAATGGTGCTTCATCTCCTTGCAAAACAGATGAAAGGAAACTGAAACACAACGCCATAGTGTATACCAGACAGTGAACTAAGGGAAGAGTTTCCTAA
>JABBCR010001320.1:0-14179 GCA_014849445.1 Cercopithecus mona
CAGATCACGAGGTCAGAATAGCGAGACCATCCTGGCTAACATGGTGAAACCCCGTCTCTACTGAATATACAAAAAATTACCCAGGCATGGTGGCGGGTGTCTGTAGTCCCAGGTACTCGGGAGGCTGAGGCAGGAGGATGGCATGAACCTGGGAGGCGGAGCTTGCAGTGAGCTGAGATTGAGCCACTGCACTCCAGCCTGAGTGACAGAGTGAGACTCCATCTCAAAACAAACAAACAAAACAAACCAAAAAAAACAAAAAAACAATAAAAAGGAAAGAAAGAACAAAACCCTAGCAGAATGCTGCCCATAGCTAGTCTTCACTCAGGAATGCCCATTTGGCCACACAGTAGCTCTCAGGAAAAAAACATTAATTAGTTCACCGATAGAGCAAGGGAACCCACTCATTAGCTTTAGGTCTGTTTTAGGGCAGATGCAGTAATTGTCTAAAATATCATGGAGTTATTCAAGAAGCATTCATTGAGAATGTATTCTCTTTATGTTCCACCCTACTCCTTCTACCTTGGTCTCCAGCATTCTGGTTTTCCAGTATCCTTATGCACTGTGCCCTTTTTAATTTTTGAGACAGAGTCTCACTCTCTCAGGCTGGAGTGCAGTGGTGCCATCGCAGCTCGCACCTCACTGCAACCTCCACCTCTTGGATTCAAGTGATTCTCAAATTTCAGCTTCCTGAGTAGCTGGGATTACAAGCACTTGCCAAAGTGCCCATCTAACTTTTGTATTTTTAGTAGACACAGGGTATCACCATGGTGGCTAGGCTGGTGTCAAACCCCTGGCCTCAAGTGACTCATCCACCACTGCCTCCCAAAGTCTTGGGATTACAGGCATGAGCCACCACACACAGCCTGCTGTGCTCGCTTTAAATATGGAAATACTGGTATTTTTGTTGGTGTAATACTATTGTTTTGGCCTGAATCTGAAATCTGAATTATTTTGTATTGAGACTATTCATGGAGTTTTTTGATTCACTAAAATTCCAAATGGAACAAGGATATACTTAATTAATTTAAAAATAATTTTTCCAGTCTGAGTGCAGTGGCTCACACCTGTAATCCCAGCACTTTGGGAGACCAAGGCAGGTGAATCATTTGACGTTTGAAGTCCAAGACCAGCCTGGCCAACATGGCAAAACCCCGTCTCTATGAAAAATGCAAAAATTACCCAGCTGTGGTGGCGCAAGCCTGTAATCCCAGTTACTCGGGAGGGAGAATCACTTGAACTCAGCAGGCGGAGGTTGCAGTGAGCCAAGATCTCACCACTGCATTCCAGTCTGGGTAACAGAGCAAGAGACTCTGTCTCAAATAATAATAATAATAATAATTATTGTTATTTCACACTTCTACACTTTACTATCTCCAAGAGTCAGAAGATAATACCAACAAAGCAAAGCATCTGATGCAAAAATATTATTTTTTTTTTTGAGATGGAGTGGAGTCTCCATCACCCAGGCAGGAGTGCAGTGGCACAAACTCGACTCACTGCAACCTCTGCCTCCCGGGTTCAAGCGATTCTCAGCTTCCCTGAGTAGCTGGAGTGATGCGCCTGCCACCACACTCTGTCAATTTTTGTATTTTTAGTAGAGACGGGTTTTCACCATGTTGGCCAGGCTGATTACGAACTCCTGACCTCAGGTGATCCACCTGCCTCAGCCTCACAAAGGACTGGGATTACAGACGTGAGCCACCATGCCCAGCTACTGATGCAATAATAATATTCTTAACACTGGTTCAAAGACTTTTTGAAGAAGCAGATAATGAGCATGACAGAATCAAAACTGATTTGGGGAATTGATTAAAATCTCTATCTAGGTCAGGCATGATGGCTCACACCTGTAATCCCAGCACTTTGAGAGGCCAAGACAGGTGGATCACTTGAGGCCAGCAGTTCGAGACCAGCCCAGCAAACATGGTGAAATCCCATCTCTACTAAAAATACAAAAATTCGCTGTGCGTGTTGGTGTGCACCTGTAATCCCAGCTACTCAGGAGGCTGAGGCAGGAGGATGGCATGAACCTGGGAGGCGGAGCTTGCAGTGAGCCGAGATTGAGCCACTGCACTCCAGCCTGAGTGACAGAGCGAGACTCCATCTCAAAACAAACAAACAAAACAAAACAAAAGGAAAGAAAGAACAAAACCCTAGCAGAATGCTGCCCATAGCTAGTCTTCACTCAGGAATGCCCATTTGGCCACACAGTAGCTCTCAGGAAAAAAACATTAATTAGTTCACCATTAGAGCAAGGAAACTCACTCATTAGCTTTAGGTCTGTTTTAGGGCAGATGGGTAATTGTCTAAAATATCATGGAGTTATTCAAGAAGCATTCACTGAGAATGTATTCTGTTTATGTTCCACCCTATTCCTTCTACCTCGGTCTTCAGCATTCTCGTTTTCCAGTATCCTTATGCACTGTGCCTTTATTTTTTTTTTTTTTAAGACAGAGTCTCACTCTGTCTCTCAGGCTGGAGTGCAGTGGTGCTATCTCAGGTCACACCTCACTGCATCCTCCGCCTCTTGGATTCAAGTGATTCTCAAATTTCAGCTTCCTGAGTAGCTGGGATTACAAGCACATGCCAACACGCCCATCTAATTTTTGCATTCTTAGTAGACACGAGGTTTCACCATGGTGGCTAGGCTGGTCTCCAACTCCTGGCCCTAAGTGATCCGTCCACCACTGCCTCCCAAAGTCCTGGGATTACTGGCATGAGCCACTGCACACAGCCTGCTGTGCTCGCTTTAAATATGGTATTTTTTTTTTTATAACACTATTGTTTAGGCCTGAATCTGAAATCTGAATTATTTTGTATTGAGACTATTCATGGAGTTTTTTGATTCACTAAAATTCCAAATTGAACAAGGATACACTTAATTAATTTAAAAATAATTTTTCCAGTCTGAATGCAGTGGCTCACACCTGTAATCCCAGCACTTTGGGAGACCAAGGCGGGTGAATCATTTGAGGTTTGAAGTTCAAGACCAGCCTGGTCAACATGGCAAAACGCCGTCTCTACAAAAAATACAAAAATTACCCGGCTGTGGTGGCGCAAGCCTGTAATCCCAGTTACTTGGGAGGATGAAGTGGGAGAATCACTTGAACTCAGGAGGCAGAGGTTGTAGTGAGCTAAGATCTCACCACTGCACTCCAGCCTGGGTGACAGAGCGAGGGACTCTGTCTCAAAAAATAATAATAATTTTTCCATATTTCACACTTCTATACTTTACTATCTTCGAGAGTCAGAAAATAACACCAACAAAACAGAGCATCTGATTCAATAATAATTTTTTTATTTTTTATTTTTTTGAGATGGAGTGGAGTCTCCATCAAGGCAGGAGCAGTGGCACAAACGACTCACTGCAACCTCTGCCTCCCGGGTTCAAGCGATTCTCAGCTTCCTGAGTAGCTGGAGTGATGCGCCTGCCACCACACTCTGTCAATTTTTGTATTTTTAGTAGAGATGAGTTTTCGCCATGTTGCCCAGGCTGGTTTCAAACTCCTGACAGGTGATCCACCCACCTTGGCCTCGCAGAGTGCTGGGATTACATGCGTGAGCCACTGCGTCCGGCTACTGATACAATAATATTATTCTTAGCTCTGGTTCAAATACTTTTTGAAGAAGCAGATAATGAACATGACAGAATTGAAACTGACTTGGGGAATCGATTAAAATCTCCATGTAGGTCAGGCGCAATGGCCCACACCTGTAATCCCAGCACTTTGGGAGGCCAAGACAGGCGGATCACTTGAGGTCAGGAATTCGAGACCAGCCCAGCAAACATGCTGAAACCCCATCTCTACTAAAAATACAAGCATTTGCTGGGCATGTTGGTGTGCACCTGTAATCCCAGTTACTCAGGAGGCTGAGCCACGAGGATCACTTCAACCCAGGAGGTGGAGGTCGCAGTGAGCCACGATCATGCCACTGTACTCCAGCCTGGGCAACAGAGTGAGACACTGTCTCAAAAAAAAAAAAAATCCCCATTCATACACGATGAAACCGAAAGATCAAAAGAAAGCAGAACGATTTTTTTGGAGCAAAACACACTGCTTGCTGTCAATAAAAAGATTACAGTCCTAACCCTTCCCCAAATAATTCTGTCAGATAATCTCAAAGTTATCAAAATGAAATGGGATTATTTAAAGATGAAGGACTTAAAGAAAATTATTTGGCCAGGCACGGTGACTCACACTTGTAATCCCAGCACTTTGGGAGGCTGAGGCTGCTGGATCACTTGAGGTCAGGAGTTCAAGACCAGCCTGGCCAACACGAAGAAATCCTGTCTCCACTAAACATACAAAAATTAGCCGGGCATGGTGGCTGGTGCCTGTAATCCCAGCTACTCCAGAGGCTGAGGCAAGAGAATCGCTTGAACCCAGGAGGCGGAGGGTGTGCGCCTGTAATCCCAGTTACTGGGGAGGCTGAGGCATGAGAATTGCTTGAGTCTGGGAGACGGAGGTTGCAGTCAACTGAGATCTCACCACTGCACTCCAGCCTGGGTGACAGAATAAGACTCTGCCTCAAAAAAAAAAAATTATTCTGTTCAGAGTTGTTTCTGAGCATCAGGCCAGGAGTTTTGCACCAGTATCCTCAACCACTTTCCAATTTTTTTTTTTTTTTTTTGAGACAGAGTCTCACTATGTCTCTGAGGCTGGAGTGCAGTGGTGGATCACAGCTCACTGCACCTCCACCTCCTCAAGTGATTCTCCTCAGCCTCCTGAGTAGCTGGGATTACAAGCCACACACATCTAATTTTTTTTATTTTTAGACACGAGGTTTCACCATGGTGGCTGGCTGGCTTCACTTCCTCCACCACTGCCTCCCAAAGTCCTGGGATTACAGGCATGAGCCACCACCTGGCCTCCAATCAAAAATACCTTATTTCTGTTATAACACTATTTTTGGATGCATGGTCATTATGAAAGGCAGTGAATTGAAATTTCTATTTCTTTGTATTTTGGTGTTACATCTTATTTTTGATTCACTAATCTTGCCAAGGAATACTTTTTTAAAATAATATCCGTGGGTAAGGTGAGATATGATTAAATTCTAACCTGCCTCCAAACATGCAAAATCATGTGATGAAATCCTGCATGAAAGAGAGACCTCTGATAATCTGCAAATGGCAGTAAAATTCTGCAAAAAAAAACAAAAAATTGCAGTGTGGCCTGTGTTAACTCTTTCTCACCAGAGAATCAGTGAATCAAACTGGAAATTTCCAGAGCTAGCTCACCAGTACCACTCCACTCAACTGCAGAGCAGGACTCTGTTAAAAAATCAAATAAGCAATAAAAATTATTGTTTTTTCATAGACTAGTTCTATCTCCAGAACTCAGAAGAGAACTCATGGAGTCAGAGCAAACCACTGCTTCTCCATTTTTTTAAGATTTTCTCTCAGCAATTCCACAATCCTGACATAATCTGAAGCTGTTACAGGGAGCTCCAAATTTTGTATTTTGAATCACAGAGGCTGTTCAACACCACTCTGTTCAAATTTTGTATTTATTCAGCCTGGGCAGGCTCTGAATCTCAGCACTGGACATAGGATCCACTGATCAGCCTCTAGAAAAAGGAAGTCACGATTAAGGCGTAGCCATGCCCAGCTCTGATGCAATAATAATGCTTTCTTTTGCATTCAAGACTTTTGAGAGCAGAAATATACATGTTCATGGATTGAATCAATATTATAAAGATCAGTTTTCTAGTGATGTAGATTACATGTAATTCATCAAAATCAAACATATGTCTTTCTTCACAGTGATTTATTTGAGACAGGTCTCCCAGTCCAGCTGGAGTGCATGGTGAATCTCGGCTCACTGCAAGCTGCCTCCTGTGTTCATGCACCTGTCAGCCTCCCAGTAGCTGGGACTCAGGTGGCTGAGCCCGACTTGAAATGGGGGAGGTTGCAGTGGTCTCACTGACTGATCCGCCTGCCTCCCAAAGTGCTGGGATTACCTGTCTCAAAAAAAAAAAAAAAAAATGAACTATTTCTTAATAAAGAAAGCTGATTCAATTTTTTTGAAACCTTGCTCTGTTGTCAATAATTCAATTACAGTCACTCAGCCTCAAACTCCCAATAATTCTCCTCTCAGATCTCAAAGTATGGATTACAGATGTGATTAATTCTAAATTTATATGAAAATGCAGGCTGGGTGTGGTGGTTCACCTTTCATCCCAGCACTTTGGGAGCAGGCTGGATCACTTGAGGTCAGGAGTTCAGACCAGCCTGGCCAACATGAAAAGTCTCACTATAAAACACAAAAAATTAGCCAGGTGCAGGCATGCCTGTAATCCCAGCTACTCGGGAGGCTGAGACAGGAGAATTGCATGAACCCAGGAGGCAGAGGTTGCAGTGAGCTGAGATTACTGTGCAGCTCAGCCTGGTAATAAAAAACTCTGCCTCAAAAAAAAAAAAAATTCAAAGTGCCAAAATACTGGCTTGTTACAAATCTTCTGAATCCACTTCTTCTTTTTTTTTTTTTTTGAGACAGAGTCTCCTTGTTCTGTTGCCCAGGCTGGAGTGCAGTGGTGTAGTCTCGGCTTACTGCAAAATCTGCCTCCTGGGCTCACGCCATTCTCCTGCCTCAGCCTCCCAAGTAGCTGGGACTACAGGTGCCCGCCACGACGCCCGGCTTTTTTTCTTTTCTTTTGTATTTTTGGTAGAGATGGGGCTTCACGGTTTTAGCCAGAATGGTCTCGAGTTCCTGACTTTGTGATTGGCCTGCCTCAGCCTCCCAAAGTGCTGGGATTATAGGCATGAGCCACTGCACCCAGCCAGAAGAGATGATCCACTTCTTACAGACTTCAAGATGTGATAAAAGGCTTGGCACTTTAGGATCACTTGAGTTCATAATAGCAACATGGCAAGCTTGTTTCTAATTTTTTAGCTGGGCATGATGTCACCTGTAGCCCCAGCTATAGAGGCTGAGGCAATGATTTGAGCCCATTCAGCTCAAGTGCTATCACCACTCATTCCAGTGCTAGAACATGTGCCACCACTGGAAAATGCAGGCTGGGTGTGGTGGCTCACGCCTGTAATCACAAAACTTTGGGAAGCAGAGGCAGGTGAATCACCTGAGGTCAGAGGCAAGCCATCCACATGAAACCCGTCTCTACTATAATACACAAAAAAATTAGCCAGGCAGTGGCACATGCCTGTAATCCCAGCTACTCGGGAGGCTGACAGGAGAATGGTGAACCAGGAGGTGGAGGTTGCAGTGAGCTGAGATTGCACACTGCACTCCAGCCTGGGTGACAGAGCAAAACTCCAACTCAAAACAAACAAACAAACAAAACAAAACAAGAAATAACAAAATAGCAGAATGCATAGCCATCTTCACTCAATAATGCCCGTAGCTCTCAGGAAAAAACTTAATTGGTTCTGAGCAAAACTCACTCTGCTTTAGGTCTGTTTTATTTATTAAAATATCATTCAAGAAGCATTCACTGAGAAGTATTCTGATGCCTTCACCTGGCTGGCTGTTCCAGTATCCAGCACTGTGCCTGACAGAGTCACTCTGTCTCTGGCTGGAGTGCAGTGGTGCACTAGCACACCTCCTGCCTCTCTTGGCAGTGATTCTCAAATTTCAGCTTCCTGAGTAGCTGCGATTACAGGCATGCACCACCACACCGGGTGAACTTTTGCAATTTTAGTAGAAATGGGGTTTCACCATGTTGGCCAGGTTGGTACCGAACTCCTGGCCTCAACTGATCCACCTGCTCTACCCTCCCAAAGTGCTGGGATTATAGGCATGAGCCACTGCACCTGGCCTATTTTTAAAAACAAATTTTCTTTCATTTTGCTAAAAAAGGTACAATTACATAATGATGTTAACGGGGGTGAGGCTTACTCTGTCACCCAGGATGGAGGAATGGCTCAATCATGACTGCAGCCTCAAACTCCTGGGCTCAAGCAATCCTCCCACCTCAGTCTCTCCAAGTGCTAGGATTACAGATGTCTGCCACCACGCCCGGCTAATTCTAAATTTATATGAAAATGCAGGCTGGGTGTGGTGGCTCACGCCTGTAATCCCAAAATTTTGGGAAGCAGAGGCGGGTGAATCACCTGAGGTCAAGAGTTCGAGATCAGCCTGGCCAACATGGCAAACCCCGTCTCTACTATAAAAACACAAAAAAGTTAGCCAAGTGTAGTGACACATGCCTGTAATCCCAGCTACTTGGGAGGCTGAGACAGGAGAAACACGTGAATCTGGGAGGCAGAGGTTACAGTGAGCTGAGATTGCACCATTGTACTCCAGCCTGGGCAACAAGAGCAAAACTCTGTCTCAAAGAAAAACAAAAAAATGCAAAGGGCCAAGAATAGCCAAAATACTGGCTTGTTCTGAAATCTCTGGTCTATGAGATAATCTACTTTTTTTTTTTTTTTTTTTTTTTTGAGACAGGGTCTCACTCTGTCACCCAGGCTGGGGTGCAATGGCTCAATCATGCTTCCCTGCAGCCTCAAATTCCTGAGCTCAAGTGATCCTCCCACCTCAGCCTCCCGAGCAGCTGGGACTACAGGCACGCACCACCATGCCCAGCTAATTTTTCTATTTTTTGTGGAGACAGGGTCTTGCTATGTTGCCTAGGTTGGTCTCAAACTACTGAGCTCAAGCAATCTACCCACCTTGGCTTCCCAAAGTGCTGGGATTACAGGCATAAACCACTGTCCCTGGCCTAATAATGTAGGATCTTACTGAATGCTTCATAATATGATTTTAAAAGTTTGTATTTGAAATGTATTTAAATATGTAGTTTGATCTTTTGAAAAACATATGAATTCCTAACAGATTATAAAATACTAGTTGTGCCCAGGAGGTGGAGGTTGCAATGAGCAGAGATTGCACCACTGCACTCCAGCCTGGGTGACAGAGCAAAACTCCAACTCAGAAAAAAAACTAGTTGTGTTAGGGTGCAAACCAGAGAAGCAGAACCAGTAGGATACACAGATCCAGACATAGATAAACATATAGGGACACACATCTGCATAGATTTATAAAAGGTGGTCTTCTGGCCAGGCACAGTGGCTCACGCCTGTAATCCCCGCACTTTGGGAGGCCGAGGCAGGCAGATCACCTGAGGTCAGGAGTTTGAGACCAGCCTGGCCAACACGATGAAACTCTGTCTCTACTAAAAATACAAAAATTAGCCAGGCGTGGTGGTGTATGCCTGTAGTTCCAGCAAATCGGGAGGCTGAGGCAGAATTGCTTGAACCCGGGAGGCAGAGGTTACAGTGAGCCAAGATTGTGCCACTGCACTCCAGCCTGGGTGACAAAACTAGACTCCGTCTCAAACAAACAAAAAAGCTATATACAGACATACATCTAGATAGATAGATTGGTAAAAGCTTGGCTTCTGCATTTGTGGGGTTGGCTAAGCAAGCCCAGAGCCCTCAGGACTGGCCGTCAGGAAACGACAATCACCGGCAGGCTGCAGCCGCACAGGCAGGGCCAAAGCTTGCTTTTCACAGGCACTCAGGAAGAAAGATCCAGAGGGAAGGGAGCACAATTGTGGACTCGGCTGCTATTTGAAGTCTGTGCTCCAGGAAGTCCTAAGCCCTCTCTTTTTTTAAAAAACATAAACTTTTTGGCTGGGTGTGGTGGCACGTGCTGTAGTCTCAGCTGCTCAGGAGGCTGGGGCAGGAGAATTGCTTGAGCCCAGGAGTTAGAATCTAGCCTGAGCAGTATACCAAGACCTTGGTTCTAAAAAAAGGTTTAAAAAATAGTCTGGCCGCGGTGGCTTACACTTGTAGTCCCAGCACGTTGGGAGGCCAAGGCGGGTGGACTGCTTGAAGCCAAGAGTTCAAGACCAGCCTGGCCAACACGGTGAAACCCCATCTCTACTAAAAATACAAAAATCAGCCGGGCGCGGTGGTGCATGCCTGTAATCCCAGCTGCTCGGGAGGCTGAGGTGGAAGAATCGCTTGAACCTGGGAGGCAGAGGTTGCAGTGAGCCAACATCGCACTGCTGCATTCCAGCCTGGGTGACAGAGCAAGACCCTGTCTCAAAAAAATAAATACAAAAGATTTTAAAAATAAAACACTTTTAATTTCTTAATTATTTTTTCTTTAGCAGCACATTGAGAAGTTGAGTACATTTTTTAAAACAGTTTTAGAATTACAGACAAATTGCCAAGACAGCAGAGTTCACACATACCCTTGTACCTTCGCTTCCTTCTTATGAACATCTTAAATTAGTATGGTAAATTGCTACAGGTAAAAACCTGGCTGGGCATGGTACCTCACACCTATGATCCCAGCACTTTGGGAAGCCAAAGTGGGAGGATTACTTGAGTCTTGGAATTCAAGACTAGCCTGAGAAATACAGTGAAACCTTGTTTCAGTTAAAAAAAAAATTTAAGGCCGGGCGCGGTGGCTCACACCTATAATCCCAGCACTTTGGGAGGCCAAGGTGGGCAGATGACCTGAGGTCGGGAGTTCGAGACCAGCCTGACCAACATGGAGAAACCTCGTCTCTATTAAAAATACAAAATTAGCCAGACGTGGTGGCGCGCGCCTGTAATCCCAGCTACTCGGGAGGCTAATGCAGAAGAATCGCTTGAAACCAGGAGGCAGAGGCTGCGGTGAGCTGAGATCTTACCATTGCACTCCAGCCTGGCCAAGAAGAGCAAAACTCCGTCTCAAAAAAAAAATTTTTAACGAAAAAATTTTTGGAGAGATGGGGTCTTGCCCTGTTGACCAGGCTGGAGCACAGTGGCACAGTCACAGCTCACTGCAGCCTCAAACTCCTGGGCTCAAGCAATTCTCCCTCCTCAGCCTCCCTAGCAGCTGGGACTGTAAGTGCATACCACCATGCTGACTAACTAAAAGAAAAAAAAAAAATTTAGAGAAATGCAGCCTCGCTATGTTGCCCAGGCTAGTCTCACACTCCTGACCTCAAGATCTTCCCACCTTAGCCTCCCAAAATGCTAAGATGTGAGCCACCATCCCCGGCCCCAATAAACCAATACTGATACATTATTATACATTATTATCAACTAAGGTTCATCTTTACTATTCTTTACTATTTCCCCTAATGTCCTTTTCCTGTCCCAAGATCTCATCCAGGAGACCATACTATGTTTAGTTCTTAAGTCTCCTCAGGATTGCTGGAGTGCAGTGACTCCATCTCAGTTCATTGCAACCTCCGACCACTGAGTTCAAGCTATTCTCCTGCCTCAGCCTTCCGAATTGCTGGGATTACAGGAACCTGCCACCATGCCCAGCTAATTTTTTTTTTGAGAGGGAGTCTCCCTCTGTCACCCAGGCTGGAGTGCAGTGAGGCGATCTTGGCTCACTGCAACCTCCGCCTCCTGGGTTCAAATGATTCCCCTGACTCAGCCTCCCAAGTAGCTGGGATTACAGGTGTGTGCCGTCACTCACTGCTTTTTTTTTTTTTTGAGACAGAGTTTGAGATGGGGTTTCACCATGTTGGCCAGGCTGGTCTAGAACTCCTGGCCTCAGGTCATCCCCCCACCTCAGCCTCCCAAAGTGCTGGGATTACAGGTGTGAATCACCCACCCAGTTTGGCTAGCTTTTTTTTTTCTTTTTAATGTGGTAGCTCGGGTCTTGCTATGTTGCCCAAACCTCCGAAAGTGCTAGGATTATAGGCGTGAGTCACCACTCCTGGCCTAGGAGGTCACTGTGATACCCTGTTTAAGGGGATGGGGCCTGGACAGGGCAGAGGCTGTGGTGGGAGCCCCCTCTTCCCTTCCCATCTACGACTCTCACTGCCCTTGCCCAGTTTTCTCCACTTCCAGTTTTTTTAAAATCTTTTACTTTTAGTTTCTTAGAGACTGGGTCTCACTCTTGTCCAGGGTGGAATGCAGCGGTGTGATCACAGCTCACTGCAGCCTCTGTTCCTAGGCACAAGTGATCCTCTCACCTCAGCCTTACAAGCAGCTGAGACTATATGCATGGGCCACCACGCTGGGCTATTTTATTTTATTTTTTTTGAGACAGAGTCTTGCTCTGTTGCCCAGGCTGGAGTGCAGTGGCTGGATCTCAGCTCACTGCAAGCTCCGCCTCCTGGGTTTACACCATTCTCCTGTCACAGCCTCCCGAGTAGCTGGGACTACAGGTGCCCGCCACCTCACCTGGCTAGTTTTTTGTATTTTTTTGGTAGAGACGGGGTTTCACCGTGTTAGCCAGGCTGGTCTCGATCTCCTGACCTCATGATCCGCCCATCTCGGCTTCCCAAAGTGCTGGGATTACAGGCTTGAGCCACCGCACCTGGCCAACTGGGCTATTTTATTACTCTGGTTCGCTGGGCCCTTGCCATGGATCTTTTGCCCTCAGCTCACTTGCCTCCCCAGATCAGGGCCTCCTCTCTGCAAAGGCCACCCTCTCCCTGGCAGGAAGACCACAGGCTGGGGCGGGAAGGTGGGTGCGCACACTGAAGGCAGGATGGTACCCACTTGGAGGTATCGGTTATGTACGGATGGTCCCTGGTGGCAGGGTGGGAGGGGCAAGCGTGTTGTTGATGGCGACAGTGACGCAGAGGCAGGAGGGCAGGGGCCCCACCTGGAACAGGCTGCTGCTGTCAGCCTCGAAGGGGAGGTAGCCCCTTCATGCTGTAGCCTGTCGACCCCATTCACCCACTGCAGACATAGGAGATATGGGGAGGGAGTGGCAGGTCGGGGCATGAGGAGGGGCTCTGCTATCGGGCATTCCCTCACATAACCTGCAGCATGGGGCTCAGGGGCCTGCCAGCCAGACGGGAAGAATGATATCCCAGTGGGGTAGATCAGGCCGCCTATCCCCCTACACAGGGCACAGCCCCCAGGGCAGGGTAAGGCCCCCACCGTCCCACCCCAGGAGACAGGCTGGGTAGCATCTGAGGGTCCCATGCTGTTCAGCAGCTGTGCCCACCCACCCGCCCTGCCTGCTCCTGGCTACACTGACCACGATGGCATAGAAGTGGGCACTGCCAATCCTCAGCACCACTCTTGTGCACAGGTCCTGGATCCATCGCTCTAGCAGGGTCACCTCCCGTTCATACCACACCCAGCTGACAAAATGCCACAGCCGCCAGTCCTGGCTGATGTCGTTGAAGATGGAGGGAACCGGTATGTACAAGGTGGGGCCTGACTGTGAAGAGAAGGGCTGGGCTCAGCTCCTAGGCCCCCAAAAGGATCCGAGTCCAGTGTTCTGCACAGCTGTGTCCCCAGGCCTGTACACACAGAAAATGATTCCTAATTCATTTTAAGAGGCCAGCATCATCCTGATACTAAAATCTGGCAGAGACACAACAAAACAAGAAAATTTCAGGCCAATATCCTTGACAAATATCGATGCAAAAATCCTCAATAGAATATTGGCAAAACGAATCCAGCAGTACATCAAAGAGCTTATCCACCACAATCAAGTCAGCTTCATCCCAGGGATGTAAGGCTGGTTCAACATACTCAAAGCAATAAACATAATCCCACATGATTATCTCAACAGATACAGAAAAGGCCTTTGATAAAATTCAACATCCCTTCATGTTAAAAACTCTCAATAAACTAGGTATTGATGGAACATTTCAAAATAATGAGAGTTATTTGTGAGAAACCCATAGCCAATATCATACTGAATGGGCAAAAGCTGGAAGCATTCCCTTTGAAAACCAGCAGGAGACAAGGATGCCCTCTCTTACCACTCCTATTCAATACAGTATTGGAAGTTCTGGCCAGGCTAATCAGGCAAGAGAAAGAAATAAAGAGTATTCAAATAGGAAGAGAGGAAGTCAAGTTGTCTCTGTTTGCAGATGATATGACTGTATATGTAGAAAACCCCATCATCTCAGCTCAAAAACTACATAAGCTGATAAGTAACTTCAGCAGTCTCAGGATACAAAATCAGTGTGCAAAAATCACAAGCATTCCTTTACACCACCAACAGACAAGCAGAGAGCCAAATCATGAGTGAACTCCTGTTCACAATTGCTACAAAGAGAATAAAATACTTAGAAATACAACTTACAAGGGACGTGAAGGACCTCTTCAAGGAGAACTACAAACCACTGTTCACGGAAATAAGAGAGGACACAAACAAATGGAAACAAATTCCACACTCATGGATAGGAAGAATCAATAATGTGAAAATGGCCATAATGCCAAAAGTAATTTATAGATTCAATGCTATTCCCATCAAGCAAAGACTGACTTTCTTAGCAGAATTAGAAA
>JABBCR010001439.1:0-71276 GCA_014849445.1 Cercopithecus mona
AAATTTTAAAGACATGGAGTAAACATTAATTGTTCTAATGGGTTTCTAGTGAATCTCCTTCAAGGTGGGGCATAGAGACTGAAAGGAGAGGTTTTCTAGGAGAGTCTCAAACAGGAAGACAACTCAAACAAGTGTTTATTCCTCTTGGTGGTCAGTGCTTCAGTAAAGCTTATTTATTTCTTTTTTTCTAGCAGGCAGATAGAAGTTCCTGTCACTTTCTCCTTTTTCGTGGAGTAGGATGTGATATTCCTTCTAGTGGAAATACCAGTCAAATGTCCATAGATCATGAAGAGTTACTACATACTCCTAGAGACTCTCTCCAGAAGGGAAAAGGGAACTCCTCCATGGTCAGCTTCTTCTGTAATTTTCCTGTATCATCTTGTGTGCTCTATTTGTTTTCTGAATGAACTTTGGTAAATTTAATCTAGGTAATATAGTGTAATAGTGAAAAACTGATTAGACTCCCATTCTATCACTGCTCTTTGTAGAACTTTGGGCAAGTTCTTAACATCCTTGTTCCTCGGTTCCTCAACTTTAAAATGGGGGCAATAATAATTCCTGCCCCAGAGTTGTTGTGAGGGTTAAATAAAAGGATGTGTAAATAGCACTTGACACAAGCTGTATCTGATAACTATAATTATTATAAACCTCCACCCCATAAGAAACCATGCATACCACAGAAGTATAGAATTTGTATCAGCTAACAAAGATACAGATTTACAGGGATAAAAACAAAGAATTTTGCTTCATGTTAAAGATAAGTGTTTCTCCTATCACAGGTGGGAATTGAATAATGAGAACACATGGACACAGGAAGGGGAACATCACACACCAGGGCCTGTTGTGGGGTGGGGGGAGGAGGGAGGCATAGCATTAGGAAATATACCTAATGTAAATGACTAGTTAATGGGTGCAGCACACCAACATGGCACATGTATACATATGTAACAAACCTGCACATTGTGCACTTGTACCCTAGAACATAAAGTATAATAATAATAAAAAAGATAAGTGTTTCTGTGATTTGTGTTTGTGTGTATAATTTCTCTTAAATATAAATCATATTTCAAGTGAAAATATCAGATCATTACAGAAGAGTTTATTTTCCAGACCAAAACATTTTTCATCCCTAATTTTTAATACAACCTCACTAAAGAAAAAAAAAATCTAAGCAGTATTGTATTTACTATTGCCTGTTGTACTTGTAGAATTTGCATTTGTTTATCAATTATTTTCTCCATTTTATGTTTGGGGAATAGATAATTCAGAATTAAGTCTATCTTCTACAGCAATATTTAGTTTTTGTTTATGCCCTTGTTTCAAAGAGTGCTGCAGTGTACTTCTTTTATTACTTCCCTATAGCAAGTAGATAGAATTTTCTGTTACTTCCTCTTTTTTCATTTTATTTTATTTTTACTTTTTTATTTTTTGAAGATGGAGTCTCACTCCATTGCCCAGGCTGGAGTGCAGTGGCATGATCTCGGCTCACTGCAAGTTCCGCCTCCCAGGTTAACACCATTCTCATGCCTCAGCCTCCCAAGTAGCTGGGACTACAGGCACCTGCCACCATACCCAGCTAATTTTTTGTATTTTTAGTAGAAACGGGTTTTCACCGTGTTAGCTAGGATGGTCTCAATCTCCTGATCTTGTGATCCACCCAGCTCGGCCTCCCAAAGTGCTGGGATTACAGGCATGATCCACACCGCACCCAGCCCAAACAGATGATTTTTTGTATTTCATCTTTTGTTAGAAATTACATTTGTGGTGGGAGGGAGCTATTTTTTTTTGCAGTAAATTATTCCATCCAACATGGAAACAGTAGTATGGATTTAAATATGTTTAATGTCTTTCAGTAAATTGTCATCTTTAACCATGTTCAAATTATTACACTTTTGGCCAGTGGGGGCCTCTTTAAAATTCATTCCTAACCATTTTTTTACTTGACCCTTATTAGTCAGTGTTGCTGTCTGGTATGACAAGATGTTTCAGAGTCATTATGTCTTTTTTATTTTTCCTTTCACTCCATACATATAAGCAGCCATTTCCTAAAGGAGTCCAGATTCCTTTTACTGGGAAATGGTAATTCAAGATTACAATTGGGTAAGGGTTACTGTGGGATTAGTCACTAGTCATTGCTATGGGATTGATCATTAGTCATTAGTATGGCATTGGTCATTGTTTCTAGGCATTTTCAATGGAGATAAGTAAAATTATGTTTTCTTAGTACAAAATAAAATATATTGACTTTATATAGTTACTTCTATTTCAAATTCAAGATTACATGTTCTTTACCATTACTTTCATCTCCCATGCTGAAAGTCTTGGGTTTTTAGAGACACTAGGAGTGATAGAATTACAATACTACAGAAGTATCTGTTGCCTTGATTCTACAATACATGCAGGATCAAGATTTATCTTTGTTTTGTCACTAGAGTATATTCTACTAGCAATATACAGTTAATATAACTTGAAATCACTGAGAATACTTCCTCTCTTTATGATTCTACCATTAAAGAATTTGATACAGATTTCAGTTCATTTACTTTTGACTTCTAGACTTCTTAAAATTTTAATTTTATGTTTATGTAAGTTGCATAGTTCTAAAATGAAATCTATAAAACAATATGTATTCCATATAGAATATGGATTCTCTTCTTGTCACTTCTACTTTCTTTTTATTTCCTAAAGGCAACCACTAATTTTTTTCAACATTTCATTCTTCTACTGTTTTGTTGCTTTTTTTTTTTTTTTTTTTTTTTTTTGCCATACAGGTTCGTTTTATTGAGTGGAAAGCTTACAAAAGGTCCACTGGCCCCTTCCCTCCCCACGTGACACTCGTTCCTTCCAGTGCAACCTCTGGTGTATCCACATTCGCTTCTGTGTCACTGGTTTCCCCCAACAAGGCACAAAGGGCGGGTGCTTCCAAAGGATCCCTGGCAGCAGGACTTTTCAGTGCTGGGTGTCTTGTGCAAATGGTGGCTGAAAGCAGGACTGTTAGTTCACTCAGACACTGGGATCTTCCTTACTCCTGAAGAGGGGCTTGGCTCCAGGCCCACAGTACTGGTTGTAGATGAGCTTGAAGAGGAAGAGGTGGAAGAGGGTGATGAGGGAGGCCACCCTGAACCAGAAGAGGAAGGGCAGCCCGGGGTCCTGCTGGGCCATGTGCTCATCATGGGCCAGAATGGCCTTGAGGTGCAGCGTGTGCCACAGGTCCTGCAGGTGTGTGAGGTCGGTGGAGATGTAGAGCAGCGGTGTGATGGGCTGTGTCACCATGACCGAGAAGGTGTGGCCCGTGGGCGCCGAGGTCAGCTCCACTGGCTCGTCCAGGCAGCCCGCCTCGCAGGCATAGATCTTGACAGGCTGGCCGCGGGACTCCACGGACACATGTAGGTAGGGCTTGCCCTCGGTGTCCGCCAGTACGGCCAGGTTGATATGGTCGTTCTTGTAGCGGATGCCATGCAATGCATAGCTGTTGTGCAGCACGTCGGGGTCGGCCTGGAACTGGAGGTGGTTCTCCGTGAACTGCAGCCCCCCAAAGCGGAGCACCATGCCCTGCAGGATGCCTGGGGCACCCACCTTCACCAGCCCCTTGCAGCCACGCTTCTGGAGGGTCAGCCTCCACAGGTCGGAGAGCTGCAGGATCTGTTGGACAGAGGACAGCCGTCCCAGCCACAGGTTCTCGGCGTGCATGGTGGCGTGGCCGCTGAAGCAGTGATCTTCATAGTTGAGCGTCGACTCCATCTGGTCTCGCTCCCTGTGGCTCAGGGAGGGGCTGAGCAGCAGGGCTGGCGAGCAGGAGAGCATTTAGTAGAGTGTCAGGTTCACGGTCAGGCCAGACGGAGTGTGGGTATCAGTGATCTTCTTCATTTCCACTCCTGGGCTGAAGAGCTGAGCCCAGAGGAGCTGGTGGTCTTGAAGAAGCTCCGCGGCTGGCATCTCCAAGAGCTCCAGCATTTCCTTCCGGGCCAAGTCCTGTAGCGCCTTGAGCTCCTTGGCTGCTTTGCTTTTGAGCACCTGGGAGTTAATGGGGCCAGAGACGTGCACCACCCACAGCACCGTCTCATCCAGCTGCGTCTTGGGAGCCACTTGGAGGCGGTCCACTAGCTTCTTGGCGGCCACCACCACCAGGTGCACCAACCCAGTGGGCGTAGGCGGGGACCGGCCTGAGTAGAGGAGGAATTGATGGTCTCCGACCTTCTCTAGGGTACTGGTGAAGGCCTTGGGGGCTGGGCCGGCAGTGGGCCCCACAGTCTGCAGCGCGGCCACGCGCTCCGTGGGGTTGTTGAGCTGGATGCGCTGCAGGTAGACGTGGGGTCGGCCCGGGTGCGCCAGAAAGTCCTCTTGCAGCAGCACGCAGTCGCGGCCAGACCCCGCGGCAAGGCCAGAGACGGAGGCGGGCCCGGGGCCGGCGGCCACGGGGCCAGGACCTGGGGACCCGAGCTGCAGGCAATGCACGCGGCGCAGTAGCCCCTCCAGCAGCAGCAGCACCGCCTCTCCAGCTTCAGCCAGCGAGCTCAGCGGGCGCAGCTGCACAAAGGGCACGAAGTCCGGCGCCACGGCGGGCTCTCGCTCCCCGGGGGTCACCCACAACCGGTTGGCGGCCACGTCCAGAGCCAGGAAGCCGTTGGCCACCAGGGCCGGCACTCCAGGGCCCAGCGGTACCGCCTCGCCGCGCTCCCAGGCATCCCTAATTTTTAATACAACCTCACTAAAGAAAAAAAAAATCTAAGCAGTATTGTATTTACTATTGCCTGTTGTACTTGTAGAATTTGCATTTGTTTATCAATTATTTTCTCCATTTTATGTTTGGGGAATAGATAATTCAGAATTAAGTCTATCTTCTACAGCAATATTTAGTTTTTGTTTATGCCCTTGTTTCAAAGAGTGCTGCAGTGTACTTATTTTATTACTTCCCTATAGCAAGTAGATAGAATTTTCTGTTACTTCCTCTTTTTTTATTTTATCTTATTTTTACTTTTTTATTTTTTGAAGATGGAGTCTCACTCCATTGCCCAGGCTGGAGTGCAGTGGCATGATCTCGGCTCACTGCAAGTTCCGCCTCCCAGGTTAACACCATTCTCATGCCTCAGCCTCCCGAGTAGCTGGGACTACAGGCACCTGCCACCATACCCGGCTAATGTTTTGTATTTTTAGTAGAAACAGGTTTTCATCATGTTAGCTAGGATGGTCTCAATCTCGTGACCTTGTGATCCACCCAGCTCGGCCTCCCAAAGTGCTGGGATTACAGGCATGATCCACACCGCACCCAGCCCAAACAGATGATTTTTTGTATTTCATCTTTTGTTAGAAATTACATTTGTGGTGGGAGGGAGCTATTTTTTTTGCAGTAAATTATTCTATCCAACATGGAAACAGTAGTATGGATTTAAATATGTTTAATATCTTTCAGTAAATTGTCATCTTTAACCATGTTCAAATTATTACACTTTTGGCCAGTGGGGGCCTCTTTAAAATTCATTCCTAACCATTTTTTACTTGACCCTTATTAGTCAGTGTTGCTGTCTGGTATGACAAGATGTTTCAGGGTCATTATGTCTTTTTTATTTTTCCTTTCGCTCCATACATATAAGCAGCCATTTCCTAAAGGAGTCCAGATTCCTTTTACTGGGAAATGGTAGTTCAATATTACAATTGGATGAGGGTTACTATGGGATTGGTCACTAGTCATTGCTGTGGGATTGATCATTAGTCGTTAGTATGGGATTGGTCATTGTTTCTAGGCATTTTCAATGGAGATAAGTAAAATTATGTTTTCTTAATACAAAATAAAATATATTGACTTTATGTAGTTACTTCTATTTTGAATTCAAGACTACATGTTCTTTACCATTACTTTCATCTCCCATGCTGAAAGTCTTGGGCTTTTAGAGACACTAGGAGTGATAGAATTACAATACCACAGAAGTATCTGTTTCCTTTATTCTACAATACATGCGGAATCAAGATTTATCTTCATTTTGTCACTAGAGTATATTCTACTAGCAATATACAGTTAATATAACTTGAAATCACTGAGAATACTTCCTCTCTTTATGATTCTACCATTAAAGAATTAGATACAGATTTCAGTTCATTTATTTTTGATTTCTAGACTTCTTAAAATTTTAATTTTATGTTTATGTAAGTTGCATAGTTCTAAAATGAAATCTACAAAACAATATGTATTCCATATAGAATATGGATTCTCTTCTTGTCACTTCTACTTTCTTTTTATTTCCTAAAGGCAACCACTAATTTTTTTCAACATTTCATTCTTCTACTGTTTTGTTTTGCTTCTTAGTATAAGAAACATATATTTCTATCTCCTCCCTTGTCTTAGATGAATGGAGCATATTGTGTATATTTTCTCCATCTTGTTTATTTTAAGATATATTCTGGAGATTATTCCATTGTTTAATAAATTTAGACTTTTTTTGTTTTATGTTACATTTAATTTTAGACATGTCTTTTATTTAAGTGTCATTGTGTCGTCCATGTTATTTGCTCTTGCGGCATATATAAAATACATATATGCATGTATACACATATATACATACATATATACATGTGTACACATATATATGTGTGGGAGTGTGTGTGTGTGTATATATATAAATTTTTTTTGGGGGGGACAGTCTTGCTCTGTTGCCCTGGCTGGAGTGCAGTGGAGCTTAGCTCACTGCAACCTTTGCCCCCGGGGTTGAAGCAATTCTCATGACTCAGCCTTCCAAGTAGCTGGAACAACAGGCGTGCGCCACCATGGTCGGCTAATTTTTGTATTTTAGTGGAGACGGAGTTTCACCATGTTGGCCAGGCTGGTCTCGATTGCCTGCCTTGGCCTCAGCATGTATTACTGTATTTAGAAAGATTTGTCATTCAGACCAGCACTTAGACTGTGTAATGATAAGGAATTTATTGTAGAAATTAGATTGTATACAATTTTGAGGGGACTAAGTGAGTTGTGTATCTGGAACAGGGAATCGGAGGATCAGAGGAGTCCACTAACCAGATAGTCCAAATCAATGAGAATGGGTAGACAAGTTGGAGCTGTTCGGGAAATCTGAGAAGTCAAGTATATCCAGCCACTGAAGTGAGATTATGAAGGAGGAGCTTGAGGAGGGCACTGTGGGAAGCACAATCACTAAGACAGGGTTTCATCATATTGGCCAGGCTGCTATCGAACTTTTGACCTCAAGTGATCCGCCTGCCTCGGCCTCCCAAAGTTCTGGGATTACAGGAATGATCCACACCTCAACCAGCCCAAACAGATGATTTTTTGTATTTCATCTTTTGTTAGAAATTACATTTGTGGTGGGAGGGAGCTATTTTTTTTGCAGTAAATTATTCTATCCAACATGGAAACAGTAGTATGGATTTAAATATGTTTAATATCTTTCAGTAAATTGTCATCTTTAACCATGTTCAAATTATTACACTTTTGGCCAGTGGGGGCCTCTTTAAAATTCATTCCTAACCATTTTTTACTTGACCCTTATTAGTCAGTGTTGCTGTCTGGTATGACAAGATGTTTCAGGGTCATTATGTCTTTTTTATTTTTCCTTTCGCTCCATACATATAAGCAGCCATTTCCTAAAGGAGTCCAGATTCCTTTTACAGGGAAATGGTAATTCAAGATTACAATTGGGTAAGGGTTACTGTGGGATTAGTCACTAGTCATCGCTATGGCATTGATCATTAGTCATTAGTATGGGATTGGTCATTGTTTCTAGGCATTTTCAATGGAGATAAGTAAAATTATGTTTTCTTAGTACAAAATAAAATATATTGACTTTATATAGTTACTTCTATTTCAAATTCAAGACTACATGTTCTTTACCATTACTTTCATCTCCCATGCTGAAAGTCTTGGGTTTTTAGAGACACTAGGAGTGATAGAATTACAATACCACAGAAGTATCTGTTGCCTTGATTCTACAATACATGCAGGATCAAGATTTATCTTTGTTTTGTCACTAGAGTATATTCTACTAGCAATATACAGTTAATATAACTTGAAATCACTTAGAATACTTCCTCTTTTTATGATTCTACCATTAAAGAATTTGATACAGATTCCAATTCATTTACTTTTGAATTCTAGACTTCTTAAAATTTTAATTTTATGTTTATGTAAGTTGCATAGGTCTAAAATGAAATCTATAAAACAATATGTATTCCATATAGAATATGGATTCTCTTCTTGTCACTTCTACTTTCTTTTTATTTCCTAAAGGCAACCACTAATTTTTTTCAACATTTCATTCTTCTACTGTTTTGTTTTGCTTCTTAGTATAAGAAACATATATTTCTATCTCCTCCCTTGTCTTAGATGAATGGAGCATATTGTGTATATTTTCTCCATCTTGTTTATTTTAAGATATATTCTGGAGATTATTCCATTGTTTAATAAATTTAGACTTTTTTTGTTTTATGTTACATTTAATTTTAGACATGTCTTTAAGTGTCATTGTGTCGTCCATGTTATTGGCTCTTGCGGCATATATAAAATACATATATGCATGTATACACATATATGTGTGGAGTGTGTGTGTATATATATATATATTTTTTTTTTGAGACAGTCTTGCTCTGTTGCCCAGGCTGGAGTGCAGTGGCATGATCTCGGCTCACTGCAAGTTCCGCCTCCCAGGTTAACACCATTCTCATGCCTCAGCCTCCCGAGTAGCTGGGACTACAGGCACCTGCCACCATACCCGGCTAATGTTTTGTATTTTTAGTAGAAACAGGTTTTCATCATGTTAGCTAGGATGGTCTCAATCTCGTGACCTTGTGATCCACCCAGCTCGGCCTCCCAAAGTGCTGGGATTACAGGCATGATCCACACCGCACCCAGCCCAAACAGATGATTTTTTGTATTTCATCTTTTGTTAGAAATTACATTTGTGGTGGGAGGGAGCTATTTTTTTTGCAGTAAATTATTCTATCCAACATGGAAACAGTAGTATGGATTTAAATATGTTTAATATCTTTCAGTAAATTGTCATCTTTAACCATGTTCAAATTATTACACTTTTGGCCCGTGGGGGCCTCTTTAAAATTCATTCCTAACCATTTTTTACTTGACCCTTATTAGTCAGTGTTGCTGTCTGGTATGACAAGATGTTTCAGGGTCATTATGTCTTTTTTATTTTTCCTTTCGCTCCATACATATAAGCAGCCATTTCCTAAAGGAGTCCAGATTCCTTTTACTGGGAAATGGTAATTCAAGATTACAATTGGGTAAGGGTTACTGTGGGATTAGTCACTAGTCATCGCTATGGCATTGATCATTAGTCATTAGTATGGGATTGGTCATTGTTTCTAGGCATTTTCAATGGAGATAAGTAAAATTATGTTTTCTTAGTACAAAATAAAATATATTGACTTTATATAGTTACTTCTATTTCAAATTCAAGACTACATGTTCTTTACCATTACTTTCATCTCCCATGCTGAAAGTCTTGGGTTTTTAGAGACACTAGGAGTGATAGAATTACAATACCACAGAAGTATCTGTTGCCTTGATTCTACAATACATGCAGGATCAAAATTTATCTTTGTTTTGTCACTAGAGTATATTCTACTAGCAATATACAGTTAATATAACTTGAAATCACTGAGAATACTTCCTCTTTTTATGATTCTACCATTAAAGAATTTGATACAGATTCCAATTCATTTACTTTTGACTTCTAGACTTCTTAAAATTTTAATTTTATGTTTATGTAAGTTGCATAGGTCTAAAATGAAATCTATAAAACAATATGTATTCCATATAGAATATGGATTCTCTTCTTGTCACTTCTACTTTCTTTTTATTTCCTAAAGGCAACCACTAATTTTTTTCAACATTTCATTCTTCTACTGTTTTGTTTTGCTTCTTAGTATAAGAAACATATATTTCTATCTCCTCCCTTGTCTTAGATGAATGGAGCATATTGTGTATATTTTCTCCATCTTGTTTATTTTAAGATATATTCTGGAGATTATTCCATTGTTTAATAAATTTAGACTTTTTTTGTTTTCTGTTACATTTAATTTTAGACATGTCTTTAAGTGTCATTGTGTCGTCCATGTTATTTGCTCTTGCGGCATATATAAAATACATATATGCATGTATACACATATATACATACATATATACATGTGTACACAATAAATATAGGCATGTATACACATATATACATACATATATACATGTGTACACATATATATGTGTGGGAGTGTGTGTGTGTGTATATATATATATATATATTTTTTTTTTTTTTGAGACAGTCTTGCTCTGTTGCCCTGGCTGGAGTGCAGTGGGCCCCACAGTCTGCAGCGCGGCCACGCGCTCCGTGGGGTTGTTGAGCTGGATGCGCTGCAGGTAGACGTGGGGTCGGCCCGGGTGCGCCAGAAAGTCCTCTTGCAGCAGCACGCAGTCGCGGCCAGACCCCGCGGCAAGGCCAGAGACGGAGGCGGGCCCGGGGCCGGCGGCCACGGGGCCAGGACCTGGGGACCCGAGCTGCAGGCAATGCACGCGGCGCAGTAGCCCCTCCAGCAGCAGCAGCACCGCCTCTCCAGCTTCAGCCAGCGAGCTCAGCGGGCGCAGCTGCACAAAGGGCACGAAGTCCGGCGCCACGGCGGGCTCTCGCTCCCCGGGGGTCACCCACAACCGGTTGGCGGCCACGTCCAGAGCCAGGAAGCCGTTGGCCACCAGGGCCGGCACTCCAGGGCCCAGCGGTACCGCCTCGCCGCGCTCCCGCAGGCCGTGCCAGGCGCGGGTGGCCGCCTCCAGGCAGGCAGACGGCTCGGCTGCGCCCGGTTCACCGCGGGACCAGGGAAGCAGGTGCAGGCCGCCCGCCGCCCGCCGCGCGCCGGACCCCCTAAACCACAAAAGTAGCAGCAGGAGGCCAAGCAGGCAGAGGAGTCGGCGGGCCCAGCTGCTCGACAGCAGTCCCGGCAGCCCCTTGAGCCGCTGCTGCAGCCACATCGGGCCGCGGGGGAGGCCGCCGGGCCCGCCGCCCAGCCCACCGGCCCGGCCGCCCGCGCCTCACTGCCCGGCCCGGACCGCGGCGCCCACCCCGGCCCCCGCTGCAACCGCCGCAGCTTGTTTTGCTTCTTAGTATAAGAAGCATATATTTCTATCTCCTCCCTTGTCTTAGATGAATGGAGCATATTGTGTATATTTTCTCCATCTTGTTTATTTTAAGATATATTCTGGAGATTATTCCATTCTTTAATAAATTTAGACTTTTTTTGTTTTATGTTACATTTAATTTTAGACATGTCTTTTATTTAAGTGTCATTGTGTCGTCCATGTTATTTGCTCTTTCGGCATATATAAAATACATATATACATGTATACACATATATACATACATATATACATGTGTACACATATATATGTGTGGGAGTGTGTGTGTATATATATATATATATTTTTTTTTTTTTTTGAGACAGTCTTGCTCTGTTGCCCTGGCTGGAGTGCAGTGGAGCTTAGCTCACTGCAAACTTTGCCCCCCTGGGTTGAAGCAATTCTCATGACTCAGCCTTCCAAGTAGCTGAAACAACAGGCATGCGCCACCATGGTCGGCTAATTTTTGTATTTTAGTGGAGACGGAGTTTCACCATGTTGGCCAGGCTGGTCTCGATTGCCTGCCTTGGCCTCAGCATGTATTACTGTATTTAGAAAGATTTGTCATTCAGACCAGCACTTAGACTGTGTAATGATAAGGAATTTATTGTAGAAATTAGATTGTATACAATTTTGAGGGGACTAAGTGAGTTGTGTATCTGGAACAGGGAATTGGAGGATTAGAGGAGTCCACTAACCAGATAGTCCAAATCAATGAGAATGGGTAGACAAGTTGGAGCTGTTCGGGAAATCTGAAAAGTCAAGTATATCCAGCCACTGAAGTGAGATGATGAAGGAGGAGCTTGAGGAGGGCACTGTGGGAAGCACAATCACTAAGACAGGGTTTCATCATATTGGCCAGGCTGGTATCGAACTTTTGACCTCAAGTGATCCACCTGCCTCGGCCTCCCAAAGTTCTGGGATTACAAATGTGAGCCACCACACCCGGCTGTTTCTCTGATTTTTATGGAATACTTAGGGAGATTCACAAGCTGCATTTCAGCTCCTGCCATCTTCTAAAAGTCCCATTTTCGGTCCTTCAGGGTTTTTTTCCTCCATAATGTTTATAATCAACTTTACGAAGTTCTGTAGTTTCTGTTCTGCCCTCTCCTTTATACTCTAAAAATGCCCTTGCATTTTATTTAGTACTTTTTTTTATTTTTATTTTTTGGAGATGGAGTCTCACTCTGTCACCAGGCTAGAGTGCAGTGGCATGATCCCGGCTCACTGCAATCTCTGCCTCCTGGGTTCAAGCATTCTCCTGCCTCAGCCTCTCAAGTAGCTGGGATTACAGGTGCATGGCAACACACCCAGCTAATTTTTGCATTTTTAGTAGAGACTGGGTTTCACCATGTTGGCCAGGATGGTCTCGATCTCCTGACCTCTCCTGACCTCGTGATCTGCCTGCCTCGGCCTCCCAAAGTGCTGAGATTACAGACATGAGCCACCGTGCCCAGCCTATTTAGTATTTCTTTTTCTTTTTTTTTTTTTTTGAGACGGAGTCTTGCTCTGTTGCCCAGGCTGGAGTGCAGTGGCGCGATCTCCACTCACTGCAAGCTCTGCCTCAGGGTTCATGCCATTCTTCTGCCTCAGCCTCCCGAGTAGCTGGGACTACAGGTGCCCACTATCACGCCCAGTTAATTTTTTGTATTTTTAGTAGAGATGGGGTTTCACCGTGTTAGCCAGGATGGTCTTGATCTCCTGACCTCATGATCTGCCCGCCTCGGCCTCCCAAAGTGCTGGGATTACAGGCGTGAGCCACCGCGCCCGGCCTAATATTTCTTTACTATCAAATTAATTGTCTATTATTTACTGACCTAACAAACTTGGTCATGCCCCTTGGTCTCTTCCCATCTTTAGTGGTACTGTGTTAAAAATGAGAAAGTTGTATTCAGGTTTGTTTTTTTCACGGAGGAATCTTGCTAGGTTTCTTTGTTAGCATTAGCAGGGTTTAATATTAACAGTAAGTATGTCCATGATGCTTTAAATACAGAATGTTATTTTTGAGCAGAACAGAGATGAACTTCTAGACAGTGGAACTTAGCTCATTCCCAGAGAAATATAAACGTGATCTTCTCAAAGAATATTTTTTCTCATGGGATTTACCTATTTGTGTTCTGTTATCCCTTCAATCGGGTAGCTGAGGGTGCTTATCTTACTGAGTCAGTCTTACTGTGTGTTTTTGCAGGTTTTATAGTTTGTTCTTGTTTCTGAACAAACAACAGTTGTTTGCCGTTATTCACTAGAGGTCTAGGGCATAGATTTTCTTGATCTGTGTGTGTGTTTTTGTTTTTGTTTTTGTTTTTTTTTGAGATGGAGTCTTAATCTCTCCCCCAGGCTGGAGTGCAGTGGCGTGATCTTGGCTCACTGCAAGCTCCACCTCCCAGGTTCACCGCATTCTCCTGCCTCAGCCTCTTGAGTAACTGGGACTACAGGCACCCACCAACATGCCTGGCTAATTTTTTTTTCTGTATTTTTAGTAGAGACGGGGTTTCACCGTGTTAACCAGGGTGGTCTTGATCTCCTGACCTCATGATCCACCCGTCTCGGCCTCCCAAAGTGCTGGGATAACAGGAGTGAGCCACCACGCCCAACTGATCTGTTTGTGTTTTAATGTTTGAGTTCAATGTGTAAGGGAAATTGTTGCACACATTTTATTGCAGACATTCTCTGAAAGAATTTTTAGCCACAAGGAAAGAGCTCTATTTCTGTGAGGCATAATTTCTTCTTATATAGTACTGGGTAAAGGATTTAATTTTGTAAATAGAGATTTATGACTTCCGGAAAGAAAGCTGCAAAATGCACCGCCTCTCCAGCTTCAGCCAGCGAGCTCAGCGGGCGCAGCTGCACAAAGGGCACGAAGTCCGGCGCCACGGCGGGCTCTCGCTCCCCGGGGGTCACCCACAACCGGTTGGCGGCCACGTCCAGAGCCAGGAAGCCGTTGGCCACCAGGGCCGGCACTCCAGGGCCCAGCGGTACCGCCTCGCCGCGCTCCCGCAGGCCGTGCCAGGCGCGGGTGGCCGCCTCCAGGCAGGCAGACGGCTCGGCTGCGCCCGGTTCACCGCGGGACCAGGAAGCAGGTGCAGGCCGCCCGCCGCCGCGCGCCGGACCCCCTAACCCACAAAAGTAGCAGCAGGAGGCCAAGCAGGCAGAGGAGTCGGCGGGCCCAGCTGCTCGACAGCAGTCCCGGCAGCCCCTTGAGCCGCTGCTGCAGCCACATCGGGCCGCCAGGCGCGGGCAAGGGCGCGGGGGAGGCCGCCGGGCCCGCCGCCCAGCCCACCGGCCCGGCCGCCCGCGCCTCACTGCCCGGCCCGGACCGCGGCGCCCACCCCGGCCCCCGCTGCCACCGCCGCAGCTTGTTTTGCTTCTTAGTATAAAGCATATTTCTATCTCATCCCTTGTCTTAGATGAATGGAGCATATTGTGTATATTTTCTCCATCTTATTTATTTTAACTTAAGATATATTCTGGAGATTATTCCATTCTTTAATAAATTTAGACTTTTTTTGTTTTATGTTTCATTTAATTTTAGACATGTCTTTTATTTAAGTGTCATTGTGTCGTTCATGTCATTTGCTCTTTCGGCATATATAAATAATATACATATATACATATGTACACATATATACATACATATATACATGTGTACACATATATATGTGTGGGAGTGTGTGTGTGTGTATATATATATATATTTTTTTTTTGAGACGGAGTCTTGCTCTGTTGCCCAGGCTGGAGTGCAGTGGCACGATCTCCACTCACTGCAAGCTCCGCCTCAGGGTTCACGCCATTCTTCTGCCTCAGCCTCCCGAGTAGCTGGGACTACAGGTGCCCACTATCACGCCCAGTTAATTTTTTGTATTTTTAGTAGAGACGGGGTTTCACCGTGTTAGCCAGGATGGTCTTGATCTCCTGACCTCATGATCCGCCCGCCTCGGCCTCCCAAAGTGCTGGATTACAGGCGTGAGCCACCACGCCCGGCCTAATATTTCTTTACTATCAAATTAATTGTCTATTATTTACTGACCTAACAAACTTGGTCATGCCCCTTGGTCTCTTCCCATCTTTAGTGGTACTGTGTTAAAAATGAGAAAGTTGTATTCAGGTTTCTTTTTTTCACGGAGGAATCTTGCTAGGTTTCTTTGTTAGCATTAGCAGGGTTTAATATTAACAGTAAGTATGTCCGTGATGCTTTAAATACAGAATGTTATTTTTGAGCAGAACAGAGATGAACTTCTAGACAGTGGAACTTAGCTCATTCCCAGAGAAATATAAATGTGATCTTCTCAAAGAATATTTTTTCTCATGGGATTTACCTATTTGTGTTCTGTTATCCCTTCAATCGGGTAGCTGAGGGTGCTTATCTTACTGAGTCAGTCTTACTGTGTGTTTTTGCAGGTTTTATAGTTTGTTCTTGTTTCTGAACAAACAACAGTTGTTTGCCGTTATTCACTAGAAGTCTAGGGAATAGATTTGCTTGATCTGTTGTTTTTTTTTTTTTTTTTTCTTTTTTTGAGACGGAGTCTTAATCTCTCCCCCAGGCTGGAGTGCAGTGGCGTGATCTTGGCTCACTGCAAGCTCCACCTCCCGAGTTCACCGCATTCTCCTGCCTCAGCTTCCTGAGTAGCTGGGACTACAGGCACCCACCAACATGCCTGGCTAATTTTCTTTTTTCTATTTTTACTAGAGACAAGGTTTCACCATGTTAGCCAGGATGGTCTCGATCTCCTGTCCCCGTGATCCACCAGCTTCGGCCTCCCAAAGTGCTGGGATTACAGGCGTGAGCCACTGTGCCCGGCGTAGTATTTCTTTACTATCAAATTAATTGTCCATTATTTACTGATCTAACAAACTTGGTCATGCCCCTTGGTCTCTTTCCATCTTTGGTGGTACTGTGTTAAAAATGAGAAAGTTGTATTCAGGTTTTTTTTTTTTTCACAGAGGAATCTCGCTAGGTTTCTTTGTTAGCATTAGCAGGGTTTAATAGTAACAGTAAGTATGTCCATGATGCTTTAAATACAGAATGCTATTTTTGAGCAGAACAGAGATGAACTTCTAGACAGTGGAACTTAACTCATTCCCAGAGAAATGTAAATGTGATCTTCTCAAAGAATATTTTTTTCTCATGGGATTTACCTATTTGTGTTCTGTTATCCCTTCAATCGGGTAGCTGAGGGTGCTTATCTTACTGACTCAGTCTTACTGTGTGTTTTTCCCGGTTTTATAGTTTGTTCTTGTTTCTGAACAAACAACAGTTGTTTGCCGTTATTCACTAGAAGTCTAGGGAATAGATTTGCTTGATCTGTTGTTTTTTTTTTTTTTTTTTTTTTTTTTTTACTTTTTTTGAGACGGAGTCTTCATCTCTCCCAGGCTGGAGTGCAGTGGCACGATCTCCACTCACTGCAAGCTCCGCCTCAGGGTTCACGCCATTCTTCTGCCTCAGCCTCCCGAGTAGCTGGGACTACAGGTGCCCACTATCACGCCCAGTTAATTTATTGTATTTTTAGCTGAGACGGGGTTTCACCGTGTTAGCCAGGATGGTCTTGATCTCCTGACCTCATGATCTGCCCGCCTCGGCCTCCCAAAGTGCTGGGATTACAGTTGTGAGCCACCGCGCCTAATATTTCTTTACTATCAAATTAATTGTCTATTATTTACTGACCTAACAAACTTGGTCATGCCCCTTGGTCTCTTCCCATCTTTAGTGGTACTGTGTTAAAAATGAGAAAGTTGTATTCAGGTTTCTTTTTTTCACGGAGGAATCTTGCTAGGTTTCTTTGTTAGCATTAGCAGGGTTTAATATTAACAGTAAGTATGTCCGTGATGCTTTAAATACAGAATGTTATTTTTGAGCAGAACAGAGATGAACTTCTAGACAGTGGAACTTAGCTCATTCCCAGAGAAATGTAAATGTGATCTTCTCAAAGAATATTTTTTCTCATGGGATTTACCTATTTGTGTTCTGTTGTCCCTTCAGTCGTGTAGCTGAGGGTGCTTATCTTACTGACTCAGTCTTACTGTGTGTTTTTCCAGGTTTTATAGTTTGTTCTTGTTTCTGAAAAAACAACAGTTGTTTGCCGTTATTCACTAGAGGTCTAGGGCATAGATTTTCTTGATCTGTGTTTTTTTTGTTTTTTTTTTTCTTTTTCTTTTTTTTTTTTTTTTTGAGACGGAGTCTTGCTCTGTTGCCCAGGCTGGAGTGCAGTGGCGCGATCTCCACTCACTGCAAGCTCTGCCTCAGGGTTCATGCCATTCTTCTGCCTCAGCCTCCCGAGTAGCTGGGACTACAGGTGCCCACTATCACGCCCAGTTAATTTTTTGTATTTTTAGTAGAGACGGGGTTTCACCGTGTTAGCCAGGATGGTCTTGATCTCCTGACCTCATGATCCGCCCGCCTCGGCCTCCCAAAGTGCTGGATTACAGGCGTGAGCCACCGCGCCCGGCCTAATATTTCTTTACTATCAAATTAATTGTCTATTATTTACTGACCTAACAAACTTGGTCATGCCCCTTGGTCTCTTCCCATCTTTAGTGGTACTGTGTTAAAAATGAGAAAGTTGTATTCAGGTTTGTTTTTTTCACGGAGGAATCTTGCTAGGTTTCTTTGTTAGCATTAGCAGGGTTTAATATTAACAGTAAGTATGTCCGTGATGCTTTAAATACAGAATGTTATTTTTGAGCAGAACAGAGATGAACTTCTAGACAGTGGAACTTAGCTCATTCCCAGAGAAATGTAAATGTGATCTTCTCAAAGAATATTTTTTCTCATGGGATTTACCTATTTGTGTTCTGTTGTCCCTTCAGTCGTGTAGCTGAGGGTGCTTATCTTACTGACTCAGTCTTACTGTGTGTTTTTCCAGGTTTTATAGTTTGTTCTTGTTTCTGAAAAAACAACAGTTGTTTGCCGTTATTCACTAGAGGTCTAGGGCATAGATTTTCTTGATCTGTGTTTTTTTTGTTTTTTTTGTTTTTTTTTTACTTTTTTTGAGACGGAGTCTTCATCTCTCCCAGGCTGGAGTGCAGTGGCGTGATGTGGGCTCACTGCAAGCTCCACTTCCTGGGTTCACCGCATTCTCCTGCCTCAGCCTCTTGAGTAACTGGGACTACAGGCACCCACCAACACGCCTGGCTAATTTTTTTTTCTGTATTTTTAGTAGAGACGGGGTTTCACCTGGTTAACCAGGGTGATCTTGATCTCCTGCCCTCATGATCCGCCCATCTCGGCCTCCCAAAGTGCTGGGATAACAGGCGTGAGCCACCACGCCCAGCCCAAACAGATGATTTTTTGTATTTCATCTTTTGTTAGAAATTACATTTGGGGTGGGAGGGAGCTATGTTTTTGCAGTAAATTATTCTATCCGACATGGAAACAGTAGTATGGATTTAAATATGTTTCATATCTTTCAATAAATTGTCATCTTTAACCATGTTCAAATTATTACACTTTTGGCCAGTGGGGGCCTCTTTAAAATTCATTCCTAACCATTTTTTACTTGACCCTTATTAGTCAGTGTTGCTGTCTGGTATGACAAGATGTTTCAGGGTCATTATGTCTTTTTTATTTTTCCTTTCGCTCCATACATATAAGCAGCCATTTCCTAAAGAACTCCAGATTCCTTTTACTGGGAAATGGTAGTTCAAGATTACAAATGGGTGAGGGTTACTGTGGGATTAGTCACTAGTCATTGCTATGGGATTTATCATTAGTCGTTAGTATGGGATTGGTCATTGTTTCTAGGCATTTTCAATGGAGATAAGTAAAATTATGTTTTCTTAGTACAAAATAAAATATATTGACTTTATATAGTTACTTCTATTTCAAATTCAAGACTACAAGTTCTTTACCATTACTTTCATCATGCATGCTGAAAGTCTTGGGTTTTTAGAGACACTAGGAGTGATAGAATTACAATACCACAGAAGTATAGAATTTGTACCAGCTAACAAAGGTACAGATTTACAGGGATAAAAACAAAGTATTTTGCTTCATGTGAAAGATAAGTGTTTCTGTGATTTGTGTTTGTATGTATAATTTCTTTTAAATCATATTTCAAGTGAAAATATCAGATCATTACAGAAGAGTTCATTTTCCAAACCAAAACTTTTTTCATCTCTAATTTTTAACATAACCTTGTTAGGGAAAAAAACACCTAAGCAGTATGGTATTTACTATTGTCTGTTTTACTTGTAGAATTTGCATTTTCTTTTTTTACCAGTTTTCTTCTCCATTTCATGTTTGGGGAATAAGTAATTCAGAATCAAGTATATCTGTTACAGCTATATTTAGTTCTTGTTTATGCCCTTGTTTCAATGAGTGCTACAGTGTACTTATTTTATTACTTCCCTACAGCAAGTAGATAGAATTTCCTGTTACTTCCTCTTTTTAATTTTATTTTATTTTTACTTTTTTATTTTTTGGAGATGGAGTCTCACTCCATTGCCCAGGCTGGAGTGCAGTGGCATGATCTCAGCTTGCTGCAAGTTCTGCCTCCCAGGTTAACACCATTCTCATACCTCAGCCTCCTAAGGAGCTGGGACTATAGGCACCTGCCACCATGCCCGGCTAATGTTTTGTATTTTTAGTAGAAACAGATTTTCACCGTGTTAGCTAGGATGGTCTCAATCTCCTGACCTTGTGATCCACCCACCTTGGCCTCCCAGATTGTTGGGATTACAGGCATGATCCACACTGCACCCGGCCCGAACAGATGATTTTTTGTATTTCATCTTTTGTTAGAAATTACATTTGTGGTGGGAGGGAGATATTTTTTTGCAGTAAATTATTCTATCTGACATGGAAACAGTAGTATGGATTTAAATATGTTTAATATCTTTCAATAAATTGTCATCTTTAACCATGTTCAAATTATTACACTTTTGGTCAGTGGGGGCCTCTTTTAAATTCATTCCTAGCCATTTTTTACTTGACCCTTATTAGTCAGTGTTGCTGTCTGGTATGACAAGATGTTTCAGGGTCATTATGTCTTTTTTATTTTTCCTTTCGCTCCATACATATAAGCAGCCATTTCCTAAAGGAGTCCAGATTCCTTTTACTGGGAAATGGTAATTCAAGATTACAATTGGGTAAGGGTTACTGTGGGATTAGTCACTAGTCATTGCTATGGGATTGATCATTAGTCATTAGTATGGCATTGGTCATTGTTTCTAGGCATTTTCAATGGAGATAAGTAAAATTATGTTTTCTTAGTACAAAATAAAATATATTGACTTTATATAGTTACTTCTATTTCAAATTCAAGATTACATGTTCTTTACCATTACTTTCATCTCCCATGCTGAAAGTCTTGGGTTTTTAGAGACACTAGGAGTGATAGAATTACAATACAACAGAAGTATAGAATTTGTTCCAGCTAAAAAAGGTACAGATTTAGAGGGATAATTACAAAGTATTTTGCTTCATGTGAAAGATAAGTGTTTATGTGATTTGCGTTTGTGTGTATAATTTCTCTTAAATATAAATCATATTTCAAGTGAAAATATCAGATCATTACAGAAGACTTTATTTTCCAGACCAAAACATTTTTCATCCCTAATTTTTAATACAACCTCACTAAAGAAAAAAAAAATCTAAGCAGTATTGTATTTACTATTGTCTGTTGTACTTGTAGAATTTGCATTTATTTATCAATCATTTTCTCCATTTTATATTTGGGGAATAGATCATTCAGAATCAAGTCTATCTTCTACAGCAATATTTAGTTTTTGTTTATGCCCTTGTTTCAAAGAGTGCTGCAGTGTACTTATTTTATTACTTCCCTATATCAAGTAGATAGAATTTCCTGTTACTTCCTCTTTTTTAATTTTATTTTATTTTTACTTTTTTATTTTTTGGAGATGGAGTCTCACTCCATTGCCCAGGCTGGAGTGCACTGGCATGATCTCGGCTCACTGCAAGTTCCGCCTCCCAGGTTAACACCATTCTCACGCCTCAGCCTCCTAAGGAGCTGGGACTATAGGCACCTGCCACCATGCCTGGCTAATTTTTTGTATTTTTAGTAGAAACGGGTTTTCACCGTGTTAGCTAGGATGGTCTCAATCTCCTGACCTTGTGATCCACCCACCTCGGCCTCCCAGATTGCTGGGATTACAGGCATGATCCACACCACACCCAGCCCAAACAGATGATTTTTTGTATTTCATCTTTTGTTAGAAATTACATTTGGGGTGGGAGGGAGCTATGTTTTTGCAGTAAATTATTCTATCCGACATGGAAACAGTAGTATGGATTTAAATATGTTTCATATCTTTCAATAAATTGTCATCTTTAACCATGTTCAAATTATTACACTTTTGGCCAGTGGGGGCCTCTTTAAAATTCATTCCTAACCATTTTTTACTTGACCCTTATTAGTCAGTGTTGCTGTCTGGTATGACAAGATGTTTCAGGGTCATTATGTCTTTTTTATTTTTCCTTTCGCTCCATACATATAAGCAGCCATTTCCTAAAGAAGTCCAGATTCCTTTTACTGGGAAATGGTAGTTCAAGATTACAAATGGGTGAGGGTTACTGTGGGATTAGTCACTAGTCATTGCTATGGGATTTATCATTAGTCGTTAGTATGGGATTGGTCATTGTTTCTAGGCATTTTCAATGGAGATAAGTAAAATTATGTTTTCTTAGTACAAAATAAAATATATTGACTTTATATAGTTACTTCTATTTCAAATTCAAGACTACAAGTTCTTTACCATTACTTTCATCATGCATGCTGAAAGTCTTGGGTTTTTAGAGACACTAGGAGTGATAGAATTACAATACCACAGAAGTATCTGTTGCCTTGATTCTACAATACATGCAGGATCAAGATTTATCTTTGTTTTGTCACTAGAGTATATTCTACTAGCAATATACAGTTAATATAACTTGAAATCACTGAGAATACTTCCTCTCTTTATGATTCTACCATTAAAAAATTTGATACAGATTTCAGTTCATTTACTTTTGACTTCTAGACTTCTTAAAATTTTAATTTTATGTTTATGTAAGTTGCATAGTTCTAAAATGAAATCTATAAAACAATATGTATTCCATATAGAATATGGATTCTCTTCTTGTCACTTCTACTTTCTTTTTATTTCCTAAAGGCGACCACTAATTTTTTTTAACATTTCATTCTTCTACTGTTTTGTTTTGCTTCTTAGTATAAGAAACATGTATTTCTATCTCTTCCCTTGTCTTAGATGAATGGAGCATATTGTGTATATTTTCTCCATCTTGTTTATTTTAACTTAAGATATATTCTGGAGATTATTCCATTGTTTAATAAATTTAGACTTTTTTTGTTTTATGTTACATTTAATTTTAGACATGTCTTTAAGTGTCATTGTGTCGTCCATGTTATTTGCTCTTTTGGAATATATAAAATACATATATACATACATATATACATGTGTACACATATATATGTGTGGGAGTGTGTGTGTATATATATATATATATATTTTGAGACAGTCTTGCTCTGTTGCCCTGGCTGGAGTACAGTGGAGCTTAGCTCACTGCAACCTTTGCCCCCTGGGTTGAAGCAATTCTCATGACTCAGCCTTCCAAGTAGCTGGAACAACAGGCGTGCGCCACTATGGTCGGCTAATTTTTGTATTTTAGTGGAGACGGAGTTTCACCATGTTGGCCAGGCTGGTCTCGATTGCCTGCCTTGGCCTCAGCATGCATTACTGTATTTAGAAAGATTTGTCATTCAGACTAGCACTCAGACTGTGTAATGATAAGGAATTTATTGTAGAAATTAGATTTTATACAATTTTGAGGGGACTGAGTGAGTTGTGTATCTGGAACAGGGAATCGGAGGATTAGAGGAGTCCACTAACCAGATAGTCCAAATCAATGAGAATGGGTAGACAAGTTGGAGCTGTTCGAGAAATCTGAGAAGTCAAGTATATCCAGCCACTGAAGTGAGATTATGAAGGAGGAGCTTGAGGAGGGCACTATGGGAAGCACAATCACTAAGACAGGGTTTCATCATATTGGCCAGGCTGGTATCAAACTTTTGACCTCAAGTGATCCACCTGCCTCGGCCTCTCAAAGTTCTGGGATTACAAATGTGAGCCACCACACCCGGCTGTTTCTCTGATTTTTATGGAATACTTAGGGAGATTCATAAGCTGCATTTCAGCTCCTGCCACCTTCTAAAAGTCCCATTTTCGGCCCTTCAGGGTTTTTTCCTCCATAATGTTTATAATCAACTTTACAAAGTTCTGTAGTTTCTGTTCTGCCCTCTCCTTTATACTCTAAAAATGCCCTCGCATTTTATTTAGTACATTTTTTTATTTTTATTCTTTGGAGATGGAGTCTCACTCTGTCACCAGGCTAGAGTGCAGTGGCATGATCCCAGCTCACTCCAATCTCTGCGTCCTGGGTTCAAGCATTCTCCTGCCTCAGCCTCTCAAGTAGCTGGGATTACAGGTGCATGGCAATACACCCAGCTAATTTTTGCAATTTTAGTAGAGACTGGGTTTCACCATGTTGGCCAGGATGGTCTCGATCTCCTGACCTCGTGATCTGCTTGCCTCAGCCTCCCAAAGTGCTGAGATTACAGACATGAGCCACCATGCCCAGGCTATTTAGTATTTCTTTTTTTTTTTTTTTTTGAGATGGAGTCTTGCTCTGTTGCCCAGGCTGGAGTGCAGTGGCGCAATCTCCACTCACTGCAAGCTCCGCCTCTGGGTTCACGCCATTCTTCTACCTCAGCCTCCCAAGTAGCTGGGACTACAGGTGCCCACTACCACGCCCAGTTAATTTTTTGTATTTTTAGTAGAGACGGGGTTTCACCGTGTTAGCCAGGATGGTCTCGATCTCCTGACCTCGTGATCCGCCCGCCTCGGCCTCCCAAAGTGCTGGGATTACAGGCGTGAGCCACCGCGCCCAGGCAGTTTTGTATTTTTAGTAGAGACGGAGTTTCACCATGTTTGTCAGGCTGGTCTTGAACTCCTGACTTCAGGTGATCTGCCCGCCTCAGCCACCTGAAGTGCTGGGAATACAGACGTGAGCCACTGTGCCTGGCCTCTAAATTCATGTTGTGGAGAATCATTTTCATGGTTAAAGTATCCTGAATTGACTGTGGCCTGTTGGGAGGTGGGATGGAGGAAGCTACTTGTGGAAAATGAAGAAAGGAAACCACACCAGAAGCAAGAAAGTGTCATCAATTTTTAAATCAAAGGCTCCATGAAAAAGGAAAGTACAAATAGCCTGTTTTTGTAGCTGACCATTGGACTGTGGACGGCACCTGCATCTACCAGGTTCTTCTGGATAGTCCCAATTTTAAATTTTAAATTTTTGACCTGATATTCATGAACACAGTGCTACTGGTTAGACCTTTGTCCAAGTGTTTTTTTGTTTGTTTGTTTGCTTGCTTGTTTGTTTTTTTGAGACGGATTCTCACTCTGCCACCCAGGCTGGTGTGCAATAACACAATCTCAGCTCACTGCAAGCTCTGCCTCCCAGGTTCACACCATTCTGCTGACTCAGCCTCCTGAGGAGCTGGGACTACAGGTGACTGCCACCATGCCTGGTTAATTTTTTGTATTTTTAGTAAAGATGGGATTTCAAAAAGTTAGCCAGGATGGTTTCGATCTCCTGACTTCATGATCCGCCCACCTTGGCCTCCCAAAGTGCTGGGATTACAGGCATGAGCCACCCTGCCCGGCCACCTTTGTCCAGGTTTAAGCTTTAGAAAATAAGGTATTCAAGCAGTGGGAGGCCTGATTAGGGTTATGATTCTGCCCTGGGGCATCTGCTACTTTTGACCTGGATGTAAACTTGGCATTTACTATTTACTTCCACAACTGAACAGCTAAGGATGGGCTGAGCACAGAGGCTCACATCTGTAACTCCAGCACTTTGGGAGGCCAAGGCACGAGGATCGCTTGAGGCCAGGAGTTCAAGACCAGCCTGGTCAACATAGTGAGACATTGTCTCTGTAAAAGCACACAAACAAACAAAACCGAGGATGGGTGGGTGGCAGGTAGCAGACCAACCTGGAAAACCATTAATCTGAGAGCTGAAAGGACCCTTAGACCTGTCCCCAATTAACAGATGAGACTCTGCCTTGGGATCATAGCCTAAGATACTGTATTGAGCTTTTCTAGAGATTTGAAAATAATCAATCCTAAAAGCCCCAGGCATACTGCTACTATTTGCTACTTAATAATGTTTTCTAGTCTGAGTGTGGTGGCTCATGCCTGTAATCCCAGCACTTTGGGAGGTTCAGGTGACTAGATCACCTGAGGTCAGGAGTTCAAGACCAGCCTGGCCAACATGGTGAAACCCTGTCTTTACTGAAAATACACACAATTAGCCAGCCATTGTGGTATGTGCCGGTAATCCCAGCTTCTTGGGAGGCTGAGGCAGGAGAACCATTTGAACCCGTGAGGCAGAGGTTGCAGTGAGCTGAGATTGTGCCATTGCACTCCAGTTTGGGCCACAAGAGTCAAATTCTGTCTCAAAAATAAAAATGATAATAATAATGTTTTCTACAAGCAAGGGGTTACTTTGTACTGCAAACTGGTGTGAAGGAATCCACTATGTATCAACTTTTGGAATGATGACACTTATTTCTAGATCATGGAGGTGGGAATGCTTGTTGGTCATCTACTTTGTTCTTTGTTATATTGATTGATTTTTTTAAAACTAGCATTTTTATAACAATAAAGTCATAAAAATAAGTAACTAAAATAAAGTAAAATAATCTGAAAAGGCCAGGCAGAGTGGCTCATGCCTGTAATCCCAGCACTTTGGGAGGCCGAGGTGGGTGAATTACCTGAGGTCAGGAGTTCGAGACCAGCCTGGCAAACATGGCGAAACCCCATCTCTACTAAAAATATAAAAATCAGCTGGGCGTGGTGGCAGGCTACTGTAATCCCAGCTACTTGGGAGGTTGAGGCAGGAGAATCACTTGAACACGGGACAAGGTGCTTGCAGTGAGCTGAAATCACGCCATTGTACTCCAGCCTGGGTAACAAGAGCTAAACTCGGTCTCAAAACAAAACAAAACAAAATTTAATATAATTGAGTTGAATATTTAAACTTTTTACTGACATTTCAAATTAGATTCTAATTCAATTTAAAAGAGAATCTCATAGAAGCAGATGTACTCAATTATGTTACCTCTATGGTTTCATTTAAGCAATTTGTTTTGTGAAGGGACACAAATCCAATCAGATTTTAACAGTGTATAAATATGTATTTATTAATTTAATTACAATGACAATACTCTCAACTCCCCATTTGAATAAAGGAGAACATCTGATCTCTGTTCTGGGGCACTGTGCACTACAGGTGTGTGGAAATACCGATGCCCTCAGCTGTGTGGCAGGCTCAGTGGGACCTGGAGTGCTGGAGACCCTGGGCAATTCACCTCTAGCCACAAAAGTCTTTGTCCATTTACCCCCACTGCTATAGAAATATTATATTCAGTGGTTGTTATGATGCAAAAGAAAAGAAGAAGGGAAATTTATTAAACCTTTACATATAAGTTATGTTAGTAAATAAAGTCAACTTTCATCTGGGTTAACTAAAAAACTATACTATACATATTTATGCCTTCTGGAAATTTTAAATATTTTGAAGCAAAGCAACTCATTATTGGTAAGACAACCAATTAAAACTGCAGAATTGTAGAGGTTATGGGTTACATGTATAAGAAAATTTCATAGCAATAATCTTTTAAGACTATGTGAAGAGACTCTACAGTGAAGCAGAAATCAGAAGAGGCTCCTAGACAGAAGAGACTTGCCTTGTGTCAGATGAGACTTTGGACAGTAGACATTTGGGTTAATGCTGAAATGAGTTAAGACTTTGGGGGACTGTTGGGAAGGCATGATAGGTTTTGAAATGTGAAGACATGAGATTTGGAGGGGCCAGGAGCAGAATAATATGGTTTGGCTATGTCCCTACCCACATCTCAACTTGAATTGTATAGCTCAGAATTCCCACGTGTTAGGGGAGGGACCCAGGGGGAGGTAGTTGAATCCCTAGGGTCTCTGAAGTTAGAACAGAATTAAGAACACTGTGTATGCTCTCAGTTCACCAATTTATCAAAAGTAGCTTTATGATTCAGGAGGGTGTCTGTTCTTTTGCAATTAGAAGAAAAGAAAGAATATTTTATATTTCAACTCTTTGGATTTTCTTCACTAACAGTATTTCCAAGGCTAAGTAAGGGAGTTGCAAGTAGCACCAAGAGAAAAAAGCAGGCTTGAGCAGCTTTTTAAAAATGGTCTTAAAATATGCAAAATGGAGCCAGGTGTGGTGGCTCACTCTTGTGATCCCAGCAATATGGGAGCCTGAGGTGGGAGGATTGCTTGAGGGCAAAAGTTTTGAGACCAGCCTGGGCAGCATAGCAAGATCCCCATCGTTACAAAAAAAAATATTTTTTTAAAAAATTAGCTGGATGTAGTGGTGCATGCCTTAGAGTCCTAGTTTCTTGGGAGACTGAGGTAGGAGGAGCTCTTGAGCCCAGGAGTTCAAGTCTGCAGTGAGCTATGATTGCACCACTGTCCTCAAGCCTGGGCAACAAAGTAAGACACTGTCTCTCTCCATATATATAAGTATATAAATAAATATATATAAATATATATTTATAAATAAATATACATTATAAATAAATATATTTATAAATATATATTACATAATATATAAAAATATATATATACACATGGAAAAGGGAAGAGGCCAAATTATCAAAGACATTACTGAAGAAGAAGAAATATTTGTCCTGCCAAATATCAGAACTTTTATAAAGCTACAGCAATTAAGACAGTGTGGTCTTCACTGATTAACTGACTAATGAAAGAGAACAGAGCGCTTCCAAATAAATCTCCACAAATTTAATCTTTGATATGTGATGTAGATCACATGGCAGATCAGCAAGAAAATAAAGGACTTTTCAATAAATAGAATAGAAAAATAGGGTTAATGATATAGGAAACAAAATGAAATTATATTTCTACTTTGCTCTATATACAAACGTTAAATTCCAGATGGACCAGACTTACATGTCAGAAATAAAACTTTAAAACTTTTAGTAGAAAATGTAAGTGAATGAGACACAAAAAGCCATTTAATCATTAAAAAAGAATAGACATTTTGACTATCACAAAATTAAGAACTTTTTCCATCAAAAAGTGGAAAGATGGGCTGGACATGGTATCTCAAGCCTGTAATCCCAAACACCTGAGATCAGGAGTTTGAGACCAGGCTGGCCAACATGGTGAAACCCAGTCTTTAGTAAAAATACAAGAAATTAGCTGGGCATTGGTGGCAGACACCTGTAATCCCAGCTACTTGGGAAGCTGAGCCATGAGAATCATCTGAATCCAGGAGGTCTAGGTTGCAGTGAGCCACTGCACTCCAGCCTGAATGACAGAGCGAGACTCTGTCTCAAAAAAATTTTTTTAATTAAAAAATAAAAGTTAAAAATTGAAAAGATAAACTATAAACTAGAGGAAGATATTTGCAGTACCTAAAACCTATGAAAGATTAATATCATATCGACGAAGTATAAGGAGCTCCTATGAATTAATTTTGAAAATAGCAACCCAACAGAAAATTGGGAAAAGTCATTAATAGGGATTTCACAAAAGAGAAAGTCCCCAAAACATAAAAATTTTCTCACCCTCATTAGTAATCAGGAAAATGCACAAGATGCTACATATCTATTCTCTTCAAAAATATTAAGAAGTTTGACAATACCAAATGTACCAGTCCACATTCACACTGCTGATAAAGACATATGTGAGATGGGGAAGAAAAAGAGTCTTATTTGGATTAAGGGTTCCACGTGGCTGAGGAGGTCTCAGAGTTATGGTGGTGGATGAACAGCACTACTTACATGGCAGTGGCAAGAGAATGTGAGAAGGAAGCAAAAGAAGCAAAAGACAGAACCCTTGAAAAACCCATCAGACCTTGTGAGACTTATTCGCTATCACAAGAATAGCATGGGAATCTCCGGCCTCAGAATTCAACTACCTTCCCCTGGGTCCCTCCTCGAACACGTGGGAATTCTGAGTGATACAACTCAAGTTGAGATGTGGGTAGGGACATGGGCAAACTATATTATTCTGCTCCTGGCCCCTCCAAATCTCTTGTCCTCAGATTTCAAAACCTATCATGCTTTCCCAACAGTCCCCCAAAGTCTTCACTCATTTCAGCATTAACCCAAATGTCTGCTGTCCAAAGTCTTATCCAAGACAAGGCAAGTCTCTTCTGCCTATGAGCCTGTAAAATCCAAAGCAAGCTAGTTACTTCCTGGATACAATGAGGGTACAGGTAATTGAGTACATACAGCTGTTCCAAATGGGAGTAATTGGCCAAAACAAAGGGGTTACAAGCCCCATGCAAGTCACAAATCCAGCAAGGTAGTCAAATTTTAAAGATCCAAAATGATCTCCTTTGACTCCATATTTCACATCAAGGTCATGCTGATGCAAGAGGTGGGCTCCCATGGTCTTGGGTTGTTCTACGCCTGTGGCTTTGCAGGGTATATCCCACCTCCTGGCTGTTTTTATGGGCTGCTGGTGAGTGTCTGCAGCTTTTCCAGTCTCACGGTGCAAACTGTCAGTGAATCTACCATTCCGGGATCTGAAGGACAGTGGCCCTCTTCTGAGAGCTCCACTAGGAAGTGCCCCAGTAGGGACTCTGTGTAGGGGCTACAACCCCACATTTCCCTTCTGCACAGCCCTAACAGAGGTTCTCCATCAGAGCCGCACCCCTGCAGCAAACTTCAGCTTGGACATCCAGGAGTTTTCATACATCCTCTGAAATCTAGGTGGTAGTTTCCAAACCTCAATTCTTGACTTCTGTGCACATGCAGGCTCAACACCATGTGGAAGCTGCCGAGACTTGGTGCTTGTACTCTCAAAGCCATGGCCTGAGTTCTATGTTGGCTCCTTTCAGCCATGGCTGGAGGTGCTGAAATGCACCACACTAAGGCCCTAGGCTACGTACAGCAGAGTCAACCTGGGCCTAGCCCAGAAAACAATTTTTTCCTCCTAGGCCTCCAGGCTCAGGATGGGCGGGGCTGCTATGATGACCTGTGAAATGTCCTGTAGACATTTTCCCCATTGTCTTGGGGATTAACATTCAGCTTCTCGTTATTCATGCAAATTTCTGCAGACAGCTTGAATTTATCATCAGAAAATGGGATTTTCTTCTCTATCACATTGTCAGGCTGCAAATTTTCCAAACCTATATGCTCTGCTTCCTTTATAAAACTGAAGGCCTTTAACATCACCCTAGTCACCTCTTGAATGCTTTACTGCTTAGAAATTTCTTCCAGCAGATACCATAAACCATCTCTCTCAAGTTCAAAGTTTCACAAATCTCTAGGGCAGGGGCAAAGTGTTGCCACTCTCTTTGCTAAAACATAACAAGAGTCACCTTTGCTCCAGTTCCCAACAAGTTCCTCATCTCCATCTGAGACCACCTTAGCCTGGACCTTATTGTTCATAACACTATCAATATTTTTGTCAAAGCCATTCAACAAGTCTCTAGGAGGTTCCAAATTTTCCCACATTTTCCAGTCTTCTTCTGAGCCTTCCAAACTGTTCCAACCTCTGCCTGTTACCAAGTTTCAAAGACGCTTCCACATTTTGGGGTAACTTTTCAGCAGCACTCCACTCCACTGGTACCGATTTACTGTATTAGTCCGCTTTCACACTGCTGATAAAGACATACCTCAGTCTGAGAACAAAAAGAGGTGTTAAGAAAAATAACTGTAATTGGATTTACAGTCCTACATGGTGGGGGAGGCCTCGGTCATGGCAGGATGTGAAAGGCACTTCTTACATGGCAGCAGCAAGAGAAAATGAGGAGGAAGCCAAAGCAGAAACCCCTGATAAACCCATCAGACATCATAAGACTTATTCACTATCAGAAGAATACCACAGAAAAGACTGGCCTCCCTGATTCAATTACCTCACCCTGGTCCCTCCCGCAACATGTGGGAATTCTGGGAGGTAGAATTCAAGCTGAGATTTTGGTGGGGACACAGCCAAACCGTATCACCAAATATGGAGAGACTGTGGATCAACAAGATCATCTCGAACTTATGCAGAATGTGAGAGTTTAATAGAAACAACCACTTTGGAAAACAATTTGGATTATCTTATAAAGATGAGCATACTCGTATGTTATGGCAAAGTAATCCCTCTACCATAGGCCCTGGAGAAACTCTCGTGCATATGTCACAGAAGTAGTAAAAAAAAAAAAAAAAAAAGAAAAGAAAAGAAAAGAAATGCTCATGTAATACCATTCATAATAGCAACAATCTGGAAATAAGCCAAATGTTTATTAATAAGAAAATGGGTAAATTAATGGGAGAATGGGTAAATAAATTATACTCTTAAAAAACTAAATAACATGTCATTTAGGGCAATCATATATATGCAATAAAACAATGGTTTTTTAAAGGAGGGGAATCCTAAACATAAATTCAGGGTAGTAGTTACCCTGGGGCTGAAGGGTGTAAATCAGGAAAAAGGACAGAGGAGGAGCAGATGTTAGGATCAGGACCTTAGTTCTTGGTTGTGTTGTGAGTTCACAAGTGATTACCATATTATTCAAATACATTCAAATACATTTACATAGATGCCTAGGCGCAGACAAGGATTAAATAGGAGCCAAGGTATGCTATGAGCCAAGGATTATGATTAATCAAATTTTATGCACTTTAAGCCATTTGAAAAACAGAAAAGCAAAACAGCAAAATAATTTTTAAGAAATTGAATATAGGATGCTATGTTCTGAATGTTTCCCCCTAAAATTAATCACCAATGTCATAGGATTAGGAATAGGGCCTTTAGGTAGTGATTCAGGCATGAAGGAGGAGTCTTCATAAATGGGTTTAGGGTCCTTACACAAGGACTGGAGGAAGTGGGCTTTCCCTGTTTTGCCCTTCTGCCTTCTGCCATGTGAGGGCACATTGCATCCCCTCCTGAAGACAGAGTGCACAAGGCACCATCTTGGATGCAGAGACCAGGCCCTCACCAGACACCAATCCTGCTGGCACCTTGATGTTGGACATCCAGCCTATGGAACTGTGAGAAATACATTTTTGTTCTTCAGAAATTACCCAGCCTTGTGTATTTTCTTATATAATAACACAAACTCATTAAGGCATAATGCCTCTTGTAATTTTCTTCTGCAATTTTCTTTGTTGCCTCTTTACACTGGGTCACTTTATATTTGATCCTTCATAATATCTCTCACTTTTGGTTTTTCACATTTCTGTTCCAAGTGTATTCTTAGATACATATTTTTCACTATTTGTTAGTATCCAGGTCAGAAAGTCCAGGATACATTATCTCAAGGGTTTAGTTTCTGCAACAACATAAGTATTAATGCCTCCTGCAAACTAGGTATTTCCTATCCAATTGTAACTGCCATCCGGAAGCAAAGTGGAATTACAGTCTATGAATGCAGGGTTGATTTTTAGTGTACCCAGGGTGTGGTTCAATGCTGGTTTTTAATCATGCAGATACATTGATTGCTTGGCACACAAGTGTGTCAGTTGCCAGTTATATCTGTATTTATCCATACTGTGACAGAGGGAAGGTACAGACTATGAAGTTGGACCAGGTATCACACCCACAACATTTAGGGATCTTTGGTTTTTTTTTAACCTTTAGCTGCTTAACTATTACATGTAGTAGCTCAGCTGAAAGGCACTTTTATTATGGGGACTTTCCCTTAGTGCTCTGTGGCGCACAAAAGCAGATCTATGTAGAAGCATTTAGGTATTTTGTGCATCAATAGGAAAATTAAAGGAACAAATTCTTATTGTGTCTTTTAGTCCCTGAAGACAAAACCACAGTGACAATAACTAGGTCATGGCATTGTATTCAGAGAGGGTCAGCCTTGGCCTTTGAGAGTGAGTCCCCTTTACCCCACTGTCAAGACTCACTGAGCAGGCCAGGCATTGTGGCTCATACCTGTAATCCCAGCACTTTGGGAGGCCAAGGCAGGTGGATCACGAGGTCAGGAGATCGAGACCATCCTGGGTAACAAGGTGAAACCCCGTCTCTACTAAAAATAGAAAACATTAGCCGGGCATGGTGGTGCATGGCCCTAGTCCCAGCTACTCAGGAGGCTGAGGAAGGAGAATGGTGTGAACCCGGGAGGTGGAGATTGCAGTGAGGTGAGATTGCACCACTGCGCTCCATCCTGGGTGACAGAGTGAGACTCTGTCTCAAAAAAGTAAAAATAAAATAAAATAAACAATAAAAACTCACTGAGCAGTTGGGAAAGTTCAGGTGGAACAGGCAGGGAACAGCAAACACGGTGGGGGGTGCTCACTGTCATGAGCAGCCATGCCGGATATAGTCAGCAGACCTGTCTTCTGCTTGACAGCAGGCAGGTTGATAAACATTTTCTTGGAGAGTTTCTTGATTCTTCCCAGTTGTGGCAGGATGGACTGACTTAGAGGAGGTCAGGAAGGTTGTTAAAGGACACAGAAAAACAAGAGGAATTGTACTCCTCAGCAGGCCTAGGTTAGAGCAGCATGTCCTTGAAGCCTCAGCCTGTCCTGGGACACAGCATAATGCCCCTAATGATTTGAAATTTGGTGGAGAGTAGGTTGCTAATCCCTGTGTCCAGTGAAAAAAAGGGACACGAATAGCAAAAGGTTATAAAATAAGTGGGCCTAACATCAGCTTATTGCAGGAGGTAGGGATTTAAGATGTAAGAATTTAGCTGCATGTGCAAGCTCACACCTGCAATCTCAGCACTTGGGGAGGCCAACGTGAGAGGACGGCTTGAGGCCAGGAGTTTGACATGAGCCAGGCAACATAGTAAGTCCCCATTCGCACAAAAATGTTTTTGAAGAAAAGTAGTTGAGTGTGGGGCACATGCCTGTAGTTCCAGGTACCTGGGAGGCTGAGGCAAGAAAGTCGCTTAAGCCTGGGAGATTGAGGCTGCAGTGAGCTATGATCACAATGCACACCAGCCTGTGAGTCAGGAGACCCCAGCTGGTGCCCCGAAACTCCCCCTCCACTGGTAGATGAGGGCTCAAGTAGGTCCTGAGGACAAGAGTCCTGGGGGTCCGGTCCTGGAGGCCCCGAAGCCCCCACTCGCACAACAACCCCTAATATATCCACGCTCAAGCCGCCAACAGGACTGCCACAGAAGGCCTCGCCCAGGCGTCAATGAACCTGTTTAAAGGGGCCGCAGCCGGAATTGGAACAGCAAAGGAGTCGGCCTGGGCAATGTGCGTGCGCGTGGCGCTAGCCCGTTCTCCTGTCACAGTGACTCCAACGGTTGGCTGAGGGCAACTCCCTGAGCCTTAACAAAGCAGGACCCCTCCGTGGCAGTGCCTCAGTGTCGAGACACCAGCCTGACCAATCCAGGGGGTCGAAAAAACAGTTTCAGGACACCACGCTACACCCAGCGCTGACCAGGATGCAGAAACAGCAGACAGAGTACAGGGAAAGCAGAGAGGAATCCCAGCCTCAGGCCTCCGGGACGGTGTTCAGGTGAGCCCCCGAAAAGCCGTGCCCCCGTGATCTCGACACAGGTCTGCATGTGTGCCCGTGGGCTGCTCTCTCACCTGAGGGTCGTGCTCCCGAAGAGCAGAACCCGCAGCCTCAGGGATTGTCTTGGGGTGTGTGTTTCTCTGCCACTGCTGTATGTCTGGATGCGTGCGTCTCCTCTCTTCTCTCTCTGCCTCTCACTGTCCGTCTGTTTCTCTCGCTTTCTTTGTCTCTGTGTGTGTGTTCCTGTGTGCATGTGTGTTGGGTTGAATGTGTCCAGTGCGCTACAAAGCAACTTCTTGCAGGAAGGCAGGTCTTTGGTGAGCCTCTTTCTGTGTCCCGGGCTGGGTCATATGCCGGTTGTCAATCATTTCCGTGGCAGTTCCATTCTGGCTTTGTGAAGGCCTCCATAATGTAAGCAGATGCGTCCATCTCAGGGAAATTGAAATTTCATCCCGATCCCGAGCAGCCTCTTTTCCACGATCAACATGACCACACTCCAGCCAAAAAAAGAAAAGCCTCGAAGAGCACATTGTCCTGCAGGACAGGAGTATCTTCTCAGAGAAACGAAGAAACACCACGAAACAATCTTAAAGAAAGAGCACAGAACGGGAAATGAAAAAGTGCCTTTCAAAGGCACGCAAGCCTCTCACGACAACCCACCTGATTTGTACTCCTACCCTTATGCCTGAGGTAATGGTTTCCAGGAGTTCTTCAATGGTTTCCATCTACTCTAGGGGACGCCAGTGCCACAGGGTGTCAAATTGGCGTCACTTCAGAATCGCCCCTGGACCTCTTCAAACGTGTGTGGAAAGCGGAATCAGCTTGAAGGAGCCCCCAGCCCTTCAGAATCACGGCAGGTCACCGCTCTTTGAAAGGAGGAAGGCAGAGGGCTCACGGGTCAGTGAACTTTCAGCTGACTCCACACCTTGAGGCCCATGGGATGATTGTGGGCTGCAGCCAGGCCCTGCCTGCCTCAGTCGATGTGCTCAGCCCATCCATTCTCACTCGGAGGGGTCCAGAATCGGATCTGATGGGGGGTCATGAGATGACCCCAGCAGGCGCCCTGAAGCTGCCGCTCCCCCGGTGGAAATCAGCTCAAGGAGGTCCTGAAGACGGGACCCCTGGGTTTTTGATCCTGGGAGGCCGCCCGCGGCCGCCTCTCCCACGCGGCCCCCTACTGAATCCCGGATGTAGCCGCTGGCAAGGCTGCAGCAGGGGAGTCCCTGGCGCCCAGCGGTCACCGTCCTTTAAAGGGGACGCAGCCCGACTGCAGGCAGCGGCGCGCGGGGCGGCCCAGCCAATGCGCATGCGCGAGTGGCGGGCGGGTGCCCTTGTCACAGTGGTTCCCACGGTTGTCAGAGAAACCGCTCCCTGAGGCCTGGCAAACAGGAGCCCTCCGTGGCAGCGCTTGGGTGGCGGGGCTCCGAGGCTCCAGCCTGACCTCTCCACGGGGTCGACAGGACGTTCTCCGGATGCCAGGAGTCGTGGCAAAGGGCTGACCAGGACGTTGAAAGCACAGGCGGGGTCCGGGGGAAGCAGCGCCGCATCCCAGCCTCAGGCCCGCCCGGACGCTGTTCGGGTGAGTCTCCCCAGAAGTCGTGGCCCCGTGATCTCGAGGACGGGTCGGCCTGCAGGCCCGTGGGCTGCTCTCTCAACCGAAGGTCGTTCTGGTCGAGAGCCGAGCCCTGTAGCCTCAGCGGCTGCCTGGGGGTGTTTGTTTCCGCGCCACTGCTGTGTGACTCTCTCTGTGTGTGTATGTGTGTGTGTGTGTGTGTGTTTGGAGGAAAGTGCCCTGTGCGCCCAAAAGCGATTTCTTGCCTGTCGCCTGTGTTTGGTGAGCCTCCCTCCGCGTCCGTGCCTGGGTCATGTGTCCGCTTGTCAACCGTTTTCGAGGCGGTTCCACTTTGGGTTTGTGAAGGCCTCGACCCCGTGAGGAGATGCGTGAGTCCCGGAGCAGTTGAAATCTCATCCCCATCCGGTGCGGCCTCTTTTCATTGATCAAGACGAACACACTGCAGCCGCCAACAAAAGCTGCAGGAGGCTCATCCTCCTGCAGGAGAGCAGGAGGCCCCCATCACAGAAGAGGCTTGTATCTTTCCAGGGCTCCTCTCTGAGAAAAGAAGCCACACCACGACACAGGCTGAAAGAGGAGGCCAGGAACGGGAGATGGCCACAATCCCAGTCACTGGAACGCTGGCCTCACTGGACAAGCCACCCGTTTGGCACCCCTCTCCTTCAGCCCGTGGCAGTGGCACGGTGCTGTGCCCGGCCTGGGCTCTGGCCTCTGCTCCGTCCTCCCTCTGGCTGTGTGTCCCCTGTTTCTCCGGGGCTTACATGCTGCCTGGGCTGGCTGGATGTCTTCCAGAAGGATCACTTCCCAGTCCATCAGGGAGACACTTCCTGGAGATCCCTGTCATGATTGTTTCTCTCCGCAAACCTGCTTGGGTTTGCCCCGATTTCCACCGGGGGAGTGGGAGCTTCAGGGCGCCTGCTGGGGACTCAGGACTCCGCTTCAGATCTGATAATGGACCCTCCGGGTGAGAAAGCATGGACTGAGCACATCTCTTGAGACAGGCAGGGTCTCACTGCAGCCCACAGTCATCCCACAGGCCTCCAGGCCTGCTGTCAACTGAAAGTTCACGGCGGCATCTGAGCCCTGTGCCTCTCTCCTCCTTTGAAAGACAGGTCCTTGTCTTCTGGGACAGGTGCTGTCGCATTTCCTCTGCACACCCAGTCTCATTCCTGAGAAGGAGACTCCCCTCTGCTCCTGGGTGGACTGGCCCCCTGAAACTTTTGGCCCGCTGCTAGATCCCAGGCGTTCTTTGATTTTCCCTGGCATTCATGGAAAGGTCACCTGTGCCCCCCTTCCACCGGGCACATGCCTGGACACCATTGTTTCCTTCGCCATCGCCCCGTGGGCCCTCAGTGTCACACGTTCGCACCATCTGCTCTAGGCTACGCCAGTGCCACGCGTTGGCTGCACCTGGGATTCGCCCCTGGACCTGTTGACACGTGTCCTGGAAAGCGGGATCAGCTTGAAGGAGCCCCAGGCCCTTCAGAATCAGGGCAGGTCACCGCTCTTTGAAAGGAGGAAGGCAGAGGGCTCACGGGTCAGTGAACTTTCAGCTGACTCCAGGCCTCCAGGCCCATGGGATGATTGTGGGCTGCAGCCAGGCCCTGCCTGCCTCAGTCGATGTGCTCAGCCCATCCATTCTCACTCGGAGGGGTCCAGAATCGGATCTGATGGGGGGTCATGAGATGACCCCAGCAGGCGCCCTGAAGCTGCCGCTCCCCCGGTGGAAATCGGCTCAAGGAGGTCCTGAAGACGGGACCCCTGGGTTTTTGATCCTGGGAGGCCCCCCTCGGCGGACTCTCCCACGCGGCCCGCTACTGAACCCCGGATGTAGCCGCTGGCAAGGCTGCAGCAGGAGAGCCCCTGGCGCCCAGCGGTCACCGTCCTTTAAAGGGGACGCAGCCTGACTGCCGGCAGCGGCGCGCGGGGCGGCCCAGTCAATGCGCATGCGCGTGTGACGAGCGGGTGCCCTTGTCACAGTGGTTCCCACCGTTGTCAGAGAAACCGCTCCCTGAGGCCTGGCAAACAAGAGCCCTCGGTGGCATTGCTTGGGTGGCGGGGCTTTGAGGTTCCAGCCTGACCTCTCCACGGGGTCGACAGGACGTTCTCCGGATGCCAGGAGTCGTGGCAAAGGGCTGACCAGGACGTTGAAAGCACAGGCGAGGTCCGGGAGAAGCAGCGCGGCATCCCAGCCTCAAGCTCGCCTGGACGCCGTTGGGGTGAGTCTCCCCAGGAGTAGTGCCCCCGTGATCTCTAGGACGGGACGGCCTGCAGGCCCGTGGGCTGCTCTCTCAACGGAAGGTCGTTCTGGTCGAGAGCCGAACCCCGTAGCCTCAGCAGCTGCCTGGGGGTGTTTGTTTCCGCGCCACTGCTGTGTGACTCTCTCTGTGTGTGTATGTGTTTGTGTGTCTCCCATTTTCGCTTCTCTCTCTGTCTCTCATTCTCTGAGTTTCTTGCCCTCTACTGTGGTCTGGTGTCTGTGTGTGTGTGTGTGTGTGTGTGTGTGTGTTTGGAGGAAAGTGCCCTGTGTGCCCAAGAGCGATTTCTTGCCTGTTACCTGTCTTTTTTGAGCCTTCCTCCGCATCAGTTCCTGGGTCATGTGTCTGCTTGTCAAGCGTTTTTCAGCTGTGGCCTGAAGTTTACGTATGCCTGATGTCCACCTAGGGTTCAGAGTTCAACTGGGGCTTGATGCCCACCTGGGGCCTGGGTTTCCACATAGAGCCTGGCATTGACTTGGGATCAAGGTATTTACCTAGGGCCTGGGTGTCCACTTGGGGCCTGACTTCCACTTGGTTCTTGGTGTCAGGCAGAGGCCTGACTGTTCACTTGGGTCCTAGATAAGATCCATATGACTGATGTCCATATGGGGCCTGAGAACCACTTGAGGTCTGCCGTTAACCTAGGGCATATTGTCTACCTGGGGTCTGGGAGTCAAACTGGAATGTGATGTCCACCTGGGGTGTGGAGGTCACCCTGGGTCCTGATTCACTTCTCCAGTCCAGTGTCCAACAGAAGCCTGATGTAAACCTGGAGCCTGATGTCCACCTGTGGCCGGATGACCACCTTGAGTGGGATGTTCATCAAGAGACTAGGTATCCACATGGGACCTGGGGTCCACCTGGAGCCTGATGTCTACCTTAGGCCTGGCATTACCTGGGGTCTGTGTACATCTGGGGCCTGATATTCAGCTAGGCCCTGGTTTCCACCTGCAGTTCACCATCTAACTCAGGCCTGATGTCCTCTCTGGACCTAGGTATCCATCTGAGGCCTAGTCTTTACCTGGGGCCTGGGGGTCCACCAGGGGCCTATGTGTCCATTTGGATTCTGATGTCCACCTGGGGCCTGATGATTACTTGAGGCTTGATGTTCACCTGGGGCCTGGGTGTCCACCTAGAGGCAAATATTCACATAAGGCCTGGCATTCTCCTGGGGCCTTATGTTCACCTGTGTCCTGGTGTCCGTCTGGGGCCTGGGTGTCAAACACGGGTTAATATACACCTGGAGCACAGTATCCACCTGGGGCCTGATATCCACCTGAGGCCTTGGTGTGCATTTGGGACCTGGTGTCCATCGACAGCACAGGTGTCCATCTGGTGCTTGGGTGTTCACTCAATGTTCATCAGGGGCCTAGGTATCCATTTGGGGCCTGGTGTCCACCTGGGACCTGAAGTTCATCTGGAACCTGGTATTCACCTAGGGCATGAGTATCCACGTGGATCCTGATGTTCAGATGGGGACTGGGTATAGACCTGGGACCTGATATCCACCTTGGGTATAGGCATCCACATGGAGCCTGATATCCGCCTAGTGCCTGTGTGTCAGCCTAGAGCCTGATGCCCACCCGGGAACTAGGTACACAGCTGGCTTTTTTGCTCACTTGAGGCCTAGTGAACTCCTGGGGTCTGGGGTTCTCCTGGAACCTGCTGTCTGCTTAAGGCTTGGGAATATAACAGTGGCCTGATGTAAACCTATAAATAGATATTCACCTGGGGACAGATATCCACTTGGGGCCTGAGTGTCCACATGGTGCCTGATGTCTACCTGGGATCTGTGTACATCTGGGGCCTGATGTACACCTGGGGCCTAGTATCCACTTGGGGCCTGGTGTACACCTGGGGCCTGATGATTACTTGAGGCTTGATGTTCACCTGGGGCCTGATGTACACCTGGGGCCTGATATCCACCTGAGGCCTGATATCCACCAGTTGGCCTGGTGTTCACTTGGGGCCTGAGTGTCCACATGGTGCCTGATGTCTACCTGGGGTCTGTGTACATCTGGGGCCTGATGTCCACCTGGAGTCTAATGTCTACCTGGGGACTTGTAGCTACCCAGGGTCTTGGGTGTCCATCTGGGGCTTGAGTGTATTCCTGGGACCTGGGGTTCTCCTGGGACCTGGTATCTGCCCAAGGCCTGGGAATATAACTGTGGCCTCATGTAAACCTATAAATGGATATTCACTGAGGACAGATGTCCACTTGGGGCCTGAGTGTCCACATGTTGCCTGATGTCTACCTGGGATCTGGTGTTCACCCGAGGCCTGATATCCACCAGGAGCCTAGGTACCCACCTGAGTCCTGGTTTCTATCTGGGACCTGATGTCCACCTAGGTCTGGTATTCACCTAAGGTGTACTGCCCACCTGGTCCTGGGTGTCAACTTGAGGACTGATGTAGACCTCAAGTTCAGGGTCCACCTGGGGCCTTATGACAACCTTGAGCCTGACGTTCGCCTGGGGACTGATGTTCACTTTTGCCCTAATGTCCACCTGAGGACTGGATATTCACCCACAGCCAAATGTCCACCTGAGGCCAGATGGCCAACTGTGGCCAGATGTGCAACTGAGGTCTGGGTATTCCCTTGGGACTTGATGTTCAGCTGGGGCCTAAGGTTAACCCAGGCCATGATGTCCACCTGAAGCTTGATGTCCACCTGGGGCCTGGGTGGCCAGATGTGCAACTGGGGTCTGGGTATCCAGCTGGGGCCTAAGTGTCCTTCTCATGCCACCTGATATCCACCAGTTGGCCTGGTGTTCATCTGGAGATGTGGGGTCAACCGGCAGCCTGATGTGCACATAGATTCCAATGTCCTCTTGGGGCCTGATGTACTCCTGGGGCCTAGTATCCACTTGGGGCCTGGGATTTTACTGTTGGCCTGATGTTCACTGAGGTCCTAGGAATCTTTCCTGACTGGTGTCCACCTGGGTCCTGATGTTCAGCTTGGGACTTGAGTGCTTACCTGGGACCTGATGCCCACTTGGGGCATAGGTATTCACCTAGGGCCTGGTGTTCACTTGGGGCCTGGTGTACACCTGGGGCCTGATATCAACCTTGAATCTAGGTGTTCACTTGGGAACTGCTGTCCACCTGGTGCATGGTTATCAACCTAGGACCTGATGCCCACCTGGAGTTCAGTGTCCACCTTGGGCCTGTTGTGCACCTGTGTGCCCACTGGCTATTGACTTAAAACTGAGGTTTACCTAGGGCTAGATGTGCACCTGAGACCTGATGTCCACCTGTGGTCTTATGTTCACCTGGGGACTGATGTACATCTGGAGCACAAGTATACCCATGGGGCCTTGTGTCCACCTGGACTGTGTGTGTCAAACTCAGGGCCGATGTGCACCTGGAATCCAGTGTCTAACTAGAGTCTAATGTATACATGGGGCTCTGGCAGTCACCTGGGACCTGATGTTCAGATATGGTCTTGGGTTTACCTGGGGCCTGGTATCTACCTAGGGCCCGGGTGTACACCTGGAACCAGATACCCCAGGGGGGTACCTGGGTCCCAGATGGTCATTAGGTCCTAGCTGGAAACTCAGGCTCCAGATGCACATCAGGCTGCAAGTGGACACACAGGTCACAGGGTGATACCCAGGTTCCAGGTGGACACTGGGCTCAAGAGGAACACAATGGCTCAGGTGGACATCCAGGCCTGAGGTGGACATCAGGCCCCAGATAGACATCTGGCCCCAGCTGGATACCTAGGCCCCAGTCTTTGGCCCTAGGTAGACCCAGCCATATGTGACTAAGATCATCTAGAATCTAATGTCTGCCTGGACCCTGGGTGTCCACATAGGGCCACATGTCTGTATGGGGCCTGAGCATCCACTAGGGCCTGATGTTCACCAAAGGCCTAGATATCCACCTGAGGCCTGGTGTCCACCCGGGGCCTGATGTCCACCTAATACCTGGTGTTTAGCTGGGGCCTGGGTGACATCCGGGGATCTGATGTTCAGCTGAGGGCCAGATTTCAGCTGGGACCTGTGTGTCAACCCGATGCCTGATGCACACCTGGAGATAAGGTACACACCTAGGGTCTGCTGTTCACTGGGGACAGGTGTCCAGCTGTGGCCTGGTGACCACATGGGTCCTAGTGTTCATCAAGTGCCTGGTGTCCACCTGGGACTGGGTTTCCACCTGGGGCCTGATGTTAATGGCAGCAGGGAGGCCTGTTGTGCACTTGAGATGTGGAGGGTCCACCTGGGGCCTGATGTCCACTTTGGGCCTTGCATTTACCTATGGCCTGGGCATCCACCTTGGGGCCAGGGTATATGTCTGTGGCCCGATGTCCACCTTGAGACAGATGTCTAACTGGGGACATACATTCACGTGGGGCCTGATATGGTTTGGGTGCCTCCCTACCTAAATCTCATCTTGAATTGTAGCTCCCATAATTTCCATGTGTCATGGGAGGGACCCAATGGGAGGTAATTGAATCACAAGGGCGGATCTTTCCTGTGCTGTGTTCATGATTATGAATAGGTCTCATGAGATCTGATGGTTTTGTAAAGGGGACTTCCCCTAAACAAGCTCTCTTGCCTGTCACCATATAAGATGTGACTTTGCTCCTCATTCACCTTCAGCCATGATTGTGAGGCCTCCCCAGCCATGTGGAACTGTGAGTGCATTAAACCTCTTACCTTTATAAATTTCCCAGTCTCAGGCATGTCTTTATTAGCAGCATGAAAACAGACTAACACAGTAAATTGGTACCAAGAGTGAGGTGCTGCTGCAAAGATACCCAAAAATGTAAAAAGGACCTTGGAACTGGTTAACAGGCAGAGGTTGGAATAGTGTGGAGGGCTCACAAGAGGACAGGAAGATGTGGGAATGTTTGGAACTTCCTAGAGACTTGTTGATTGGCAATGGCTTTGATCAAAATGCTGACAGGAACTTGTTGGGAACTGAAATAAAGGTGACTCTTGCTATGTTTTAGCAAAGAGGCTGGCAGCATTTTGCCCCCGACCTAGAGATTTGTGAAACTTTGGGATTGAGAGAGATGATTTAAGGCATCTAGTGGAAGAAGTTTCTAAGCAGTAAAGTGTTCAAATGGTGGCTTGGGTACTGTTAAAAGCACTCAGTTTTATGTATTCACAAAGATATGGTTTGTAATTGGAAATTATGTTTAAAAGGGAAGCAGAGCATGAAAGTTTGGAAAAATTTCCAGCCTGATGATGCAATAGAAAAGCAAGACACATTTTCTGAGGAGAAATTCAAGCTGGAAGTAGAAATTTGCATAAGTAACCGTGAGCCAAATGTTAATTACCAATACAATGGGGAAAATGTCTCCAGGGCACGTCAGAGGTCTTCACAGCAGTCCCTCGCATCAAAAGCCTGGAGACCTAGGAAGAACACATGGTTTCATGGGCCTGGCCCAGGACCTTGCTGCTTTGTGCACTCTCCAGACTTGGTGCCCTGCATCCCAGGCATGGCTAAAAGGGGCCAATGTAGATTTCAAGCCATTGCTTCAGAGGGTGCAAGCCCCAAGGCTTGATGGCTTACATGTGTTGTTGGGCCTGCAGGTGCACAGAAATCAAGAACTGAGATTTGGGAACCTCCACCTAGATTTCAGAGGATGTATAGAAATGGCTGGATGTCCATGTAGAGGTGTGCTGCAGGAATGAAACTCTCATGGAGAATCTCTGCTAGGGTGGTGTAGAAGGAAAATGTGAGATGCGAGCCCCCACACAGAGTCCCCACTGGGGCACTGCCTAGTGGAGCTGTGAGAAGATGGCCACCATCCTCCAAACCCCAGAATGGTAGATCCACTGACAGCTTGCACTGTGTGCCTAAAAAAGCCAGTCATTCAACACCAGCCCAAGAAATCAGCCAGGAGGGGCAGCTGTGCCCTGCAAAGCCACAGGGGCAGAGCTGCTCAAGACCATGGGGACCCACCTCTTGCATGAGCATGTCCTGGATGTGAGACATGAAGTCAAAGAAAATCATTTTGGAGCTTTAAGACATGGGCAAGGACTTCATTTTTAAAACACCAAAAGCAACGGCCCCAGGGGTACACCAGATTCCTCATAGGCATAAGGCCCCAGGAGGACACTAGAATCCAGGTGTACATAAAGCCACCGGTTGACACCAAGCCCTCAGATGAACACCAGGCCAACTGGTAGACATTAGGCACATGAGAATACTTGGGCACCAGGTGGGTATCAGGCCCCAGGTGAACATCAAACTTCAGGTGGACATCATTCTCCAAGTAAACTCTAGCCCCAGCTAAACATCAGGCTCCAGGTGGAAGCCCAGACTCCAGACTCCAGGTGCACTTCTGGCCACAGTTGAACATCTGTGCCCAGCTGAACATCAGACCATGGATGGATAGCTAGTCCCCAGGTGGACATCAGGTCAAAAGTGAATATAAGTCTCTAGGAAGACATCTGGCCCCAGGTGGATACTGAACTAGAGGTTTACATCAGACCCCACGTTGACAGCAAGACCCAGGTAGACAGCAGGCCCCAGGTGAAGACCAGGCCCAGGTGGATACTGAACTAGAGGTTTACATCAGACCCTAGATTGACATTCAGTCCCCAGGTGGTCATGACACCTTAACTAGACACCAAGTCTTCAGGTTGATACCCAAGTCCCAGGTGGACACCAGGTCAAAGATGAACACAAGACCTAAGGTTGACATTCAAGCCCCAAGTGGACACCAGGCCCTAGGTGAATAATATGACCCAGGGAATCATTAGGACCCAGCTGCATACCAGTCCCCAGGTTTACACGAAGCTCCCAGTGGTTTCCTAAGCTCTAGTTGGACATGAGGTCTCTAGTAGACACCCAGGACTAAGGTGGACATCAAGAATCAGATGGACATCTGGCCACAGATTAACATCAAGCCTCACAGTATCTGAAGAAGCTCTTTAGTTTAATTAGATCCCATTTGTCAATTTTGGATTTTGTGTCCACCTGGTGTCTAATGTCTAACTGGGGCCTGGTGTTTCTCTGAGGCCTTATATCCATCTGGGGCCTGGGCATCCATTTGAGGCCTGATGTCTACCTAAGACTTGGTGTTTAATTGGGGCACAGATTTCTTCCTGGAGCCTGATGTTCATATGGAGCCTGAAGTTCACCTGTGCCTGTTGTCTACCTGAGGCCTGTGTGTCAACCTGGGGCCTGATGACCACCTTGAGTTCAGTGTTCACCTGGGGCCTGACGTCTGCCTGGAGTCTGGGTGTCCACATAGGACCTGATGTTGGCTTGGGACTGAAGTATTTACCTAGGGCCTGGGTGTCTACCTAGAGCCTGACTTCTACCTGGTTCAGTGTGTCAACCTGGGGCCTGATGTCCACTTAGGGCCTAGGTAAGCTCCTTATGACTAAAGTCCACATGGGGGCTGAAACCATGTCAGACCTTGTGTTAACCTAGGGCCTAGTGTCCACCTGGGGCCTGCCTGTGACCTGGTGACCCCCTGGGGTCAAGGTATCCACCTTGGGCCTGATGACCAATTGGAGCTAAAGGATCTACCTAGAGACTGGCGTCAACTTGGAGCCTGATGTCCACCTGGGGTCTGGTGTACACCTTGGGCCTGATGTCCACCTGGGCACGGGTGTACACTTTGGGCCCAGTGTGCCCCTGAAGCCTGGGTGTCAACCTGGGTCTTGATGCACACCTTTAGTCAAGTGTTTAACTGGGGCCTGATGAAATAGTGGGGCCTGATTTACACCTGTAGACTGGGTATCCACCTGGGGCCTGATGACCACCTGTAGCCAGATGTCCACCTGGCACCAGATGTCTACCTGGAGTCTGGTCTTTGCCTTGAACATGATGTATTCCAAGAGACTAGGCATGCACATTGGGCCTGGGGTCCTGATGGCTACCTGAGGCTGGTATTGAACTGGGGCCTGTGTGTTCACTTGGAGTCTGACGTTCATTTGGAACCTGGTGTTCACTTAGGAATGGGTATCCACCTGGATCCTGATGTTCAACTGGAGAGTGGATATAGACCTGGGACCTGATGGCCACCTATGGTATATGTAACCCAACCACCTGGGGCCTGGTGTTCACCTGGGGCCTGATATCCACCTGGTACCTGTGTGTCAATCTAGTGCCTGGTGTCCACTTGAAAACTAGGTAGACACCTGGGGCTTGGTGTTCACCTGGGGCGTGGTGTTCATCTTGCACCAAGTGTCCACCTGGATCCTGTGAATCAACCTGTGGCCTACGTGGCCACTTGGAGCTTTATGTGCACCTGCGGCCTGAAAGTTTCCTAGGATCTGATGACCACTGGGGCCCAGGTATCCACGTGGGGCATCAGGCTCCAGGTGTACACCCAGGCTCCATGTGGACACCAGGCCAGGAGAACTCCAGCCCTTATCTGAACATCAGGTCCTAGGTAGATGGCCAGGCCCCATGTGTACAGGAGGCCCCAGGTATGCACTGGACTCCAGGTGGACACCAGTAGATGTCTCAACTGGACACCAACTCCTGGTTTGATACCCAAGTCCCAGGTGGACACCAGGCCACAGGTAGATACCATGCCTTTGGTAGATACCTAACTTAGGTGGACATCAGACCCTAAGTGGACACCCAGTCTCCAGGGTGGACAATCAGTTCCCAGGCACACATCAGGCCTTAAATGGACACCCAGGGCCCAGGTGAATACCCAGTCCCCAGGTGGACATCAGACCCAAGGTGGACATCCAGTCCCCAGGTGGACATCAGGCCACAGGTAGACACCATGCCTTAGGTAGATACCCAACTTCAGGTGGACATCAGGCCACAGGTAGACACCATGCCTTAGGTAGATACCCAACTTCAGGTGGACATCAGGCCACAGGTAGACACCATGCCTTAGGTAGATACCCAACTTCAGGTGGACATCAGACCCAAGGTGGACATCCAGTCCCCAGGTTGATATCAAGCTCCCAGGTGATCACCAGTCCCCAGGTTAACACAAGGCCCCCGGTGGGCATCTAGGCACCAGCGGGACATCAGGCCCTATGTAAACACCCCAGTCCCAGGTGAACACCATGCCCCAGGTGGGCATTAGGCCCTAGGTGAACACGGGGCCACAGGTGGACATCTAGCCCCTGGGCGACATCCAGCCCCAGGTGGACATAACCATTTCCATGCATAAACCATTCCCAGGTGGACATCAGGCCTCAAGAGGATGACAGTCACCAGGTAGACATCAGGCCTCAGATGGACACCAAGGTCCCAGATGTACAGCAGGCCCCAGCTGAAACCCAGACTCATGTGGACATCAGGCCACAGGTAGACACCATGCCTTAGGTAGATACCCAACTTCAGGTGGACATCAGACCCAAGGTGGACATCCAGTCCCCAGGTGGACATTCAGGCCCTAGGCACACATCAGGCCTTAAGTGGACACCCAGGCCCCAGGTTGATATCAAGCTCCCAGGTGATCACCAGGCCCCAGGTAGGCACCAGACCTTAGGTGAACAACAGGATGCAGTAGATCATCAGGACACAGCTGGATATAAGTCCCCGGTGAATGCAAGGCCCTAGTGGGTCATAGATCTAAGGCAGACGTCAGGTCCCAGGTGGACATACAGACCCGAGGTGGAATTCATCCTGAGGGGGACATTCGGCCCCAGGTGCACATAGGGCCCCAGGTGAATACCCAGTCCCCAGGTGGACATCAGCCCACAGGTCAACCACAGTCCCCAGGTTGATACCTGGTCCCCAGGAGGCTACCCAATCTGCAGGGTAACATTAGGCCCCTGTAGGATTCCAGGCCCCAAGTGGATTCCTAGGCCCATGGTGAATATCAGGTACAGGTGTCCAAGAGGCCCTGGGTGGACATAACTGTGTACAGGTAAGGAGTTGACCTGCGGGGAGGGTGAGCAGTCAGCAGCCCAATTTTTTTGTCTCTTAACACACAGTTCACAACAGTTTAGGGTCTCCTATAGGAAACACACAATTTATTTTTCTTTTTTTTTTTACACACAGTCTTGCTCTGTTGCAAGGCTGCAGTGCAGTGGTGCGATCTTGGATCACTGCAACCTTCGTCTGCCTGGTTCAAATGATTCCCCTGTCTCAGCCTCCTAAGTAGCTGGGATTACAGGCATGTGTCACCACACCCAGCTATTTTTTATTTTTTTAACTTTTTTAGTAGAGACAGGGTTTCACCATGTTGGCCAGGATGGTCTAGATCTCCCGACTTCATGATCCACCTGCCTTGGCCTCCCAAAGTCCTGGGTTTACAGGCATGAGCCAGCACACCTGGCCTTTTCTTTTCTTGAGACTAAGTTTCACACTGTCACCCAGTCTGTTGCCCAGGCTGGAGTGCAGTGGTAGGATCTGCTCACTGCAACCTCTGCTTCCCCGGTTCAAGCGATTCTTCTTCCTCAGCCTCCTGAATAGCTGGGACTACAGGCACAAGCTACCATGCCCAACTAAGTTTTGTATTTTTGGTAGAGACGAGGTTTCACCATATTGGCCAAACTGGTCTCAAATTCTTGACCTCGTGATACACCCACTTTGACCTCCCAAAGTGCTGGGGTTATAGGCATGAGCCACCATGCCTTCCATTTCAGCTAACACTGTGTAGCCCACAAGGCACTTTTTGTCTCAACTGAAGTACAGAGAAGGTGTCTGACAGCTGAGTCTTTTGGGAGTGTCCATGGTCTTTAGACCCATGTCCAGGATCATGTGTTTTCACCGATGTTGCAGATAGACATTAAGGTTTATTATTATTATTAGTTTTGTTGCCCAGGCTAGAGTCCAATGGTGTGATCTCAGCTCACTGCAACCTCTGCCTCCTGGGTTCAAGTGATTCTCCTGCCTCAGCCTCTCGAGTAGCTAGGATTACAGGCATGCACCACCACGCACACCACCACGCCTGGTTATTTTTGTATTTTTAGTAGAGACAGGGTTTCTCCATGTTGGTCAGGCTGGTCTGGAACTCTGACCTCAGGTGATCTGCACGCCTTGGCCTCCCAAAGTGCTGGGATTACAGGCATGAGCCACTGTGCCCAGCCCCAAATACATATATATATATTTTCAAACATTCTTAAAGATACACATCTTGTAACATTCTTTGGATTATCTTCAAAACTTTTATTTAATGGTTTTGCATTGGTGAATATTTTCAGAGGATTAAGGCCTGATCTTTGCTTCTTCAAAACACAGCTTTATATAGCCTGGTACTAGATTTTGAAATTACATTTTATGAACAACAAAAACATGCTGTGATTATTTGTACCAAGGAGTTCAGTGTCCCTTGCGATGGTGGTTCATCATCGGATTAACTGAAAGAAATGGAAGCACGAGTTCTCTCTTCTAGTTGGACTACATTCCTTTGCCACTTCAGGGTATGACTTTTGCGTTTTGTAGCAGGATTAAGATGCTTCTTTTCTTCATCTGTAAACCTATATTCAGTCAAACTACAAGACCTTATGATTAAGGTTTTAGGATTGTTAAAATCAAAGTAGATAGTGCAGAAGTTGGCCAGGGGCAGTGGCTCCCGCCTGTAATCCCAGCACTTTGGGAGGCTGAGGCAGGCAGATGGCTTGAGCTCAGGAGTTCGAGACTAGCCTGGGCAACATGGTGAAACCTCGCTCATCTCAACAAAAACTATAAAAATTAACCAGGTATGGTGGGCCAATCCTGTAGTCCCAGCTACTTGGGAGGCTGAGGTGGGAGGATCACCTGAGCCTGGGAGACAAAGGTTACAGTGAGCTGAGATTGCACCACTGCACTCCAGCCTGGGGTATAGAGACTCTGTCTCAATAGTAGAATTCTATAGTGGCTATTTAATAAAGACTGCTTCCTAAGTCAATGAAAGTCATTTCTAATTCCAAGCAGTTACACAAGAGGCAGCGGTTAGGAATCATGTACATATTGATGTGTGTTGAATATTACGAAAAATTTTGAAGAGTGAAGAGTATAAATATGTAAAGCCTAAGTATCACTGTAACCTCTTGTTAATTTAAGTTTTCAGTGTTCCTTTTTAGAAAAGAGTAATTTTCTAGGATTCCGGCTTCTTTCTTTTTTTTTTTTTTTTTTTTTGGCGAGGGTCAGGAGATGGAGTCACAGTCTGTCACCTAGTCTGGAGTGGCACGATCTTGGCTCACTGCAACCCGCACCTCCTGGGTTCAAGCGATTCTCCTGCCTCAGCCTCCCAAGTAGCTGGGATTACAGGAACCCACCACCACACCCAACTACTTTTTGTATTTTTGGTAGATAGGGTTTTGCCATGTTGGCCAGGCTGGTCTCAAACTCCTGACCTCAGATGATTCACTCATCTTGGCCTCCCAAATCAAAGTGTAGGAATTACAGGCATGAGCCACTGTGCCCAGCCCCAAATATATATATATATTTTCAAACATTCTTAAAGATACACATCTTGTAACATTCTTTGGATTATCTTCAAAACTTTTATTTAATGGTTGTGCATTGGTGAATATTTTCAGAGGATTAAGGCCTGATCTTTGCTTCTTCAAAACACAGCTTTATATAGCCTGGTACTAGATTTTGAAATTACGTTTTATGAACAACAAAAACATGCTGTGATTATTTGTACCAAGGAGTTCAGCGTCCCTTGCGATGGTGGTTCATCATCGGATTAACCGAAAGAAATGGAAGCACGAGTTCTCTCTTCCAGTTGGACTACATTCCTTTGCCACTTCAGGGCAAATCCTGTGTTTTGTAGCAGGATTAAGATGCTTCTTTTCTTCATCTGTAAACCTATATTCAGTCAAACTATAAGACCTTATGATTAACGTTTTATAACTGTTAAAATCAAAGTAGACAGTGCAGAAATTGGCCAGGGGCAGTGGCTCCCGCCTGTAATCCCAGCTACTCAGGAGGCCAGGCACAGTGGCTCATGCCTGTAATCCCAGCACTACCTGGCTAATTTTTTTGTATTTTTAGTAGAGGTGGTGTTTCACCATGTGGGCCAGGCTGGTCCCGAACTCCTGACCTCAGGTGATCTGCCTGCCTTGGCCTCCCAAAGTGTTGGGATTACAGGTGTGAGTCACCATGCCCGGCCTGGAATCACTTTTGACTAATCTCAGTAAGGACAGAATGCTATCATTATTCGCTTTTAGAATAATCGCTAAGAGCTTAATAACATTAAAATACATTAAAAACACCAGAGTTAGATTTTAAAACCTATGAAAATGTTAAAAGTACAAAATTTCTCACCTTCTTGAGAACAGTGTGGATTTCATCCTTCACTATAGATAAGTTTCTGATTGTCTTATTCAGTTAGTTTTTAAATTGTAAATTCATGTCTTCCGAAATCTTTAAGTTTTCTTGTAACCGATGAAGTTCCTTTTTAACTTCTCTGAGTACAGCAGAGAAGCTTTTGTTGGAATTCTCCAAATTTAATATGGTTTTTTCATCTTCATCTGTTTAAAAAAAATCCAAAAATTAACATTTTGCTCTCTAAAATTTCCAATTTAATTTTGATGTTAAAATATTTAAGCTGTGAAAATAAAAGGCTGATAGAATTCCGTAAAATGGCTATATCTGTCAATTTCATTAGTCATGAAGCACACTGCAATATTCATTTCATTTATTTATTCATTTACTTTTGAGACTGAGTCTCACTCTGTTGCGCAGGCTTGAGCAAAGTGGCACGATCTTGGCTCACTGCAACCTCCGCCTCCTGTGTTCAAACGATTCTTCTGACTCAGCCTCCTGAGTACCTGGGATTACAGGTGTGAGTCACCATGCCTGGCCTGGAATCACTTTGGACTAATCTCAGGAAGGACAGAATGCTATCATTATTTTTGCTTTTGGAATAATCACTAAGAGTTTAATAACATTAAAATATATTTAAAACACCAGAGTTAGATTTTAAAAACTATGAAAATGTTAAAAGTACAAAATTTCTCACCTTCTTGAGAACAGTGTGGGTTTCATCCATTACCATAGATAAATTTCTGATTGTCTTATTCAGTTAGTTTTCAAATTGTAAATTCATGTTTTCAGAAATCTTTAAGTTTTCTTGTAACTGATGAAGGTCCTTTTTAACTTCTCTGAGTTCACCAGAGAGGCTTTTGCTGGAATTCTCCAAATTTAATATGGTTTTTTCATCTTCATCTGTTTAAAAAAATCCAAAAGTTAACATTTTACTCCCTAAAATTTCCAATTTAACTTTGAGGTTAAAATATCTAAGCTGTGAAAATAAAAAGGTGATAGAATTCCATAAAATGGCAATATCTGTCAATTTCATTAGTCATAAAGCACACTGCAATATTCATTTCATTTATTTATTTACTTTTGAGACTGAGTCTCTGTTGTGCAGGCTTGAGCAAAGTGGCACAATCTTGGCTCACTGCAACCTCCGTCTCCTATGTTCAAACATTCTTCTGACTCAGCATCCCAAAGTGTTGGGATCACAGGTGTGAGTCACCATGCCTGGCCTGACTAATCTCAGGAAGGAGAGAATGCTATCATTATTTTTACTTTTGGAATAATCGCTAAGAGTTTAATAACATCAAAATACATTTAAAACACCAGAGTTAGATTTTAAAAACTATGAAAATGTTAAAAGTACAAAATTTCTCACCTTCTTGAGAACAGTGTGGGTTTCATCCATTACCATAGATAAGTTTCTGATTGTCTTATTCAGTTAGTTTTCAAATTGTAAATTCATGTTTTCAGAAATCTTTAAGTTTTCTTGTAACTGATGAAGGTCCTTTTTAACTTCTCTGAGTTCACCAGAGAGGCTTTTGCTGGAATTCTCCAAATTTAATATGGTTTTTTCATCTTCATCTGTTTAAAAAAATCCAAAAATTAACATTTTACTCCCTAAAATTTCCAATTTAACTTTGAGGTTAAAATATCTAAGCTGTGAAAATAAAAAGCTGATAGAATTCCATAAAATGGCAATATCTGTCAATTTCATTAGTCATAAAGCACACTGCAATATTCATTTCATTTATTTATTTATTTATTTATTTGCTTTTGAGACTGAGTCTCACTGTGTTGCCCAGGCTAGAGTGCAGTGGTGTAATCCAGACTCACTGCAACTTCTACTTCCCAGGTTCAAGGGATTCCTCTGCCTCAGCCTTCCAGGTAGCTAGGATTATAGGTGCCTGTCACCATGTCCGGCTAATTTTTTTTTGTATTTTTAGTAGACATGGGGTTTCACAATATTGGCGAGGCTGGACTTGAACTCCTGACCTCAGGTGATCTGCCTGCCTTGGCCTCCCAAAGTGTTGGGATTACAGGTGTGAGTCACCATGCCCGGCCTGGAATCACTTTGGACTAATCTCAGGAAGGACAGAATGCTATCATTATTTTTACTTTTGGAATAATCGCTAAGAGTTTAATAACATTAAAATACATTTAAAACACCAGAGTTAGATTTTAAAAACTATGAAAATGTTAAAAGTACAAAATTTCTCACCTTCTTGAGAACAGTGTGGGTTTCATCCATTACCATAGATAAGTTTCTGATTGTCTTATTCAGTTAGTTTTCAAATTGTAAATTCATGTTTTCAGAAATCTTTAAGTTTTCTTGTAACTGATGAAGGTCCTTTTTAACTTCTCTGAGTTCACCAGAGAGGCTTTTGCTGGAATTCTCCAAATTTAATATGGTTTTTTCATCTTCATCTGTTTAAAAAAATCCAAAAATTAACATTTTACTCCCTAAAATTTCCAATTTAACTTTGAGGTTAAAATATCTAAGCTGTGAAAATAAAAAGCTGATAGAATTCCATAAAATGGCAATATCTGTCAATTTCATTAGTCATAAAGCACACTGCAATATTCATTTCATTTATTTATTTATTTGCTTTTGAGACTGAGTCTCACTCTGTTGCACAGGCTTGAGCAAAGTGGCATGATCTTGGCTCACTGCAACCTCCGCCTCCCATGTTCGAGCGATTCTTGTGACTCATCCTCCTGAGTAGCTGGGATTACAGGTGTGAGTCACCATGCCCGGCCTGGAATCACTTTGGACTAATCTCAGGAAGGACAGAATGCTATCATTATTTTTGCTTTTGGAGTAATCGCTGAGAGTTTAATAACATTAAAATACATTTAAAACACCAGAGTTAGATTTTAAAAACTATGAAAATGTTAAAAGTACAAAATTTCTCACCTTCTTGAGAACAGTGTGGGTTTCATCCATTACCATAGATAAGTTTCTGATTGTCTTATTCAGTTAGTTTTCAAATTGTAAATTCATGTTTTCAGAAATCTTTAAGTTTTCTTGTAACTGATGAAGGTCCTTTTTAACTTCTCTGAGTTCACCAGAGAGGCTTTTGCTGGAATTCTCCAAATTTAATATGGTTTTTTCATCTTCATCTGTTTAAAAAAATCCAAAAATTAACATTTTACTCCCTAAAATTTCCAATTTAACTTTGAGGTTAAAATATCTAAGCTGTGAAAATAAAAAGCTGATAGAATTCCATAAAATGGCAATATCTGTCAATTTCATTAGTCATAAAGCACACTGCAATATTCATTTCATTTATTTATTTATTTATTTGCTTTTGAGACTGAGTCTCACTCTGTTGCACAGGTTTGAGCAAAGTGGCATGATCTTGGCTCACTGCAACCTCCGCCTCCCAGATTCAAGTGATTCCTCTGCCTCAGCCTCCCAAAGTGTTGGGATCACAGGTGTGACTCACCATGCCTGGCCTGGAATCACTTTTGACTAATCTCAGGAAGGAGAGAATGCTATCATTATTTTTACTTTTGGAATAATCGCCAAGAGTTTAATAACATCAAAATACATTTAAAACACCAGAGTTAGATTTTAAAACCTAATGACTCTATATATAAAATTAAAAATTATGCATTTCAATAAAAGAAATTTGGTAATTGAATACTACAATCAATTAAATTTATGAACTTTATTGGAGTTAAAAGTATAACAAAGTTCTTCCTAAAACAGTTTGCAATGCAAAATTATTTCACTCAAGGAGTGTTTAATAATTTGAAGGCTAGGAATTACAAGCAATTTTCAAAAGCAGATATTCACATTCATAAAACTTTATACATCATTTGAACGGAAAGACATTTATACTACTAAAATCAAACATTCATCACCTTCAAACATTCTTATATCATGAGTTTTATATATTATTTAACACCATTCCTCATCACTACATGGATTTTATCATACACTTGTACCATTCTCCTTGGATTTTTGATATTTGTCTTCACTCTTTACATTATCCTATAAGACAATAGAGAAGGAAAAAATACATTTTATTAGATTCTCTTAAATGTCACTTGGATATTAGAGTACAATGGTATTCAATTTGGTATTTATATATTTATATATTGTGTATTTATATTAATTTTAATATCTTAAAATTAATGGTGATGAAGCATTTACCTCAATTCTGCCCGAGAATAAATGGGGTCTAAAAATGCAGTGAATGGGGCAGGTGTGGTGGCTCATGCCTGTAATCTCAGCACTCTGAGAGACCAACATAGTCAGGTTGCTTAGCCTAGGTCACATATAAATGGCACTTTCCATTTTCATATTAATCTATTTGGAACCCCTAGCCATTATTCTAACAAAATAAAATAAAACAAAATGAAATAAAATAAAAATAAAAATACAAATAAAAATAAAAATAAATGGTTAAAGTTCCTTATGTACTTCAATGAAAATATGTGGTATGCATATGCAAATACGTGCATAGGTACGTAGATGTGTATGTACATACATAAACATATACATGTCCCAGCAGGGTGCTAAAAGTATGAACCTATCCAATGCTGACCCTTACCTGTTTTTTCTTCTAGTAACTGCAGCTTCTCTTCTACCTCAGCTCTTAAACTTTTTCGCTCTTTTCCATTTTTTGCAAGAGGCTTCCTACATCTACCATTGCACCATTGTACACAATGAGGTCAACATTTTCTTCCACATCCTTTGATTTCTGCTTTACTGTTGGTGTTGGAAGTAATAATCTGTTTCCTATAATATAAAATATATCATATTTTAGTGAGTTATTTTTCATCTTTAATTACATTTAATTAGTACATTTATTAAAAAGCAAAACCTTAGTATGCTCAGACCTAGCGTATCTTCCAGCAATGACTCAGACTCTTCATGGTTCTCTTCATCATTTGTGGTGTCTGTTAATTTCCAGTAAAAGCAAGATCCACAGAGCACTACTTTATTAAGCAGCTTCTTTACCTGTTATGCATGCAAGTAAACAAAATAAAGAGATGAAAATACATTTCTTGATTCTCTTAGAAAAACTATGTGTTAATTTTCACTTTCTTTTGAGAAAGAGTCTTGCTCTTGTCGCCCAAACTGGAGTGCAGTGGTGTGATCCCGGCTCACTGCAACCTCCGCCTCCCATGTTCGAGCGATTCTTGTGACTCATCCTCCTGAGTAGCTGGGGCAAAGGTGTATGCCACCACACAAAGTTAATTTTTGTATTTTTAGAGATGGGGTTTCACCATGTTGGTCAAGCTGGTCTTGAACTCCTGACCTCAGGCAATCTGCCCACCTTGGCCTCCCAGAGTGCTGGGATTACAGGTGGGAGCCACCGTGCCTGCCCTGTTTCATTTAAATTTTTAACTTGTATTATTTTAAAACATATGTTCTATTTTTAGATGATTGTATAGATTAGAGAACACAGACTGGTAAAAACTAAGTGGAGGCCAGGCACAGTGGTTCATGCCTGTAATCCCAGCACTTTGGGAGGCTGAGGTGGGCAGATCACGAGGTCAGGAGATCGAGACCATCCTAGCTAACATGGTGAAACCCTGTCTCTACTAAAAATACAACAAATTAGCCAGGTGTGGTGGCACGCCTGTAGTCCCAGCTACTCAGGAGGCTGAGGCAGGAGAATCGCTCAAATCCAGGAGGCAGAAGTTACAGTGAGTTGAGATAGCCCCACTGCACTCCAGCCTAGGTGACAGAGTGAGACACCATCTCAAAAAAAAAAAAAAAAAAAAAAGTGGAACTAGAAGATGATTAAAAGGATGCAACAGATAACAATGAACCTGAGATGCACATGAAGACCTAAGATTCAGAAAAAGCTAAGCAATTTTATAACCTGAACCAGAAATAATGAAAAGTAAAGTTCCTTGCAGAGTGCAGTGGCTCATGCCTGTAATCCCAACACTATGGGAGGCCGAGGTGGGCGATCCCTTGAGGTCAGGAGTTTGAGACCATCCTCGCCAACATGGTAAAACCCAGTTTCTACTAAAAATACAAACAATAGCTGGTCATGGTGGTGCACGCCTGTAATCCCAGCTACTTGGGAGGATGAGGTGGGAATATCACTTGAACCCGGGAGGCAGTGGTTGCAGTAAGCTGAGATTGTACCACTGCACTCCAGCCTGGGTGACAGAGTGAGACCCTGTCTTAAAAACAAATAAAAATAAAAATAAATGGTTAAAGTTCCTTATGTACTTCAATGAAAATATGTGGTATGCATATGCAAATACGTGCATAGGTACGTAGATGTGTATGTACATACATAAACATATACATGTCCCAGCAGGGTGCTAAAAGTATGAACCTATCCAATGCTGACCCTTACCTGTTTTTTCTTCTAGTAACTGCAGCTTCTCTTCTACCTCAGCTCTTAACCTTTTTTGCTCTTTTCCATTTTTTGCAAGAGGCTTCCTACATCTACCATTGCACCATTGTACACAATGAGGCCAACATTTTCTTCCACATCCTTTGATTCCTGCTTTACTGTTGGTGTTGGAAGTAATAGTCTGTTTCCTGTAATATAAAATATTATTTCATAATCACATATTTTCATAAGTTATTTTTCTTCTTTAATTACTGGTATATTTATTAAAAAGCAAAATCTTAACATGCACAGACCTAGCATATCTTCCTGCAATGACTCAGACTCTTCATGGTTCTCTTCATCATTTGTGGTATCTGTTAATTTCCAGTAAAAGCAAGAGCCACATAGCACTACTTTATTAGGCAGCTTCTTTACCTGTTATGCATGCAAGAAAACAAAATAAAGAGATGAAAATACATTTCTTGATTCTCTTAGAACAATTATGTTATAATTTTCACTTTCTTTTGAGAAAGAATCTTGCTCTGTCACCCAAACTGGAGTGCAGTGGTATGATCTCGGCTTACTACAACCTCCACCTCCTGGGTTCAAGCAATTCTCCTACCTCAGCCTCCAGAGTAGCTGGGATTACAGGAAACCACCATCATGCCTGGCTAATTTTTGTATTTTTAGAGATGGGGTTTCACCATGTTGATCAGGCTGGTCTCAAACTCCTGACTTCAGCCAATCCGCCCACCTCGGCCTCCCAAAGTGCTGGGATTACAGATGGGAGCCACCATGCCTGGCCTGTTTCATTTAAATTTTTAACTTGTATTATTTCAAAATCTATGTTCTATTTTTAGATGATTGTATAGATTAGAGAACACAGACTGGTAAAAACTAAGTGGAGGCCATGTACAGTGGCTCATGCCTGTAATCCCAGCACTTCGGGAGGCTGAGATGGGCAGATCACGAGGTCAGGAGATCGAGACCATCCTAGCTAACATGGTGAAACCCTGTCTCTACTAAAAATACAAAAACTTAGCAGGGCGTGGTGGCACACCTGTAGTCCCAGCTACTCGGGAGGCTGAGGCAGGAGAATTGCTTGAACCCAGGGGGCGGAGGTTGCAGTGAGCCGAGATAGCCCCACTGCACTCCAGCCTGGGTGACAGAGTGAGACTCCATCTCAAAGAAAAAAAAAAGAAAGTGGAATTAGAAGATGATTAAAAGGATGCAACAGATAACAATGAACCTGGGAATGCATATGAAGACCTAAGATTCAGATAAAGCTAAGCAATTTTATAACCTGAACCAGAAATAATGAAAAGTAAAGTTCCTTGCAGAGTGCAGTGACTCATGCCTGTAATCCCAACACTATGGGAGGCCGAGGTGGGCGATCCCTTGAGGTCAGGAGTTTGAGACCATCCTGGCCACATGGTGAAACCCCGTTTCTACTAAAAATACAGAAAAATAGCTGGGCATGGTGGCGCACACCTGTAATCCCAGCTACTTGGGAGGCTGAGGTGGGAGAATCACTTGGACCCAGGAGGCAGTGGTTACAGTAAGCTGAGGTTGCGCCACTGCACTCCAGCCTGGGTGACAGAGTGAGACCCTGTCTTAAAAACAAATAAAAAATAAAAAAGTTTGTAAAAGTTCCTTATGTACTTTGATGAAACTATGTGGTATGCATATGCAAATGCGTACATAGGTACATACATGTGTATGTACATACATAAACATATGCATGTCCCAGCAGGGTGCTAAAAGAACATATCCAATGCTGACCCTTATCTGTTTTTTCTTCTAGTAACTGCAGCTTCTGTTCTACCTCAGCTCTTACTTTTTCGCTCTTTTCCAGTTTTTGCAAGAGGCTTCCTACATCTACCATTGCACCATTGTACACAATGAGGCCAACATTTTCTTCCACATCCTTTGATTCCTGCTTTACTGTTGGTGTTGGAAGTAATAATCTGTTTCCTATAATATAAAATATATCGTATTTTAGTGAGCTATTTTTCTTCTTAGTTACTAGTACATTTATTAAAAAGCAAAATCTTAATATGCTCAGACCTAGTATATCTTCATGCAGTGACTCAGACTCTTCATGGTTCTCTTCATCTTTTAAGGTGTCTGCTAATTTCTGGTAAAAGCAAGATTCATGGAGCACTATTTTATTAAGAAGCTTCTTTACCTGCTATGCATGCAAGTAAACAAAATAAAGAGATGGAAATACATTTTTTGATTCTCTTAGAAAAACTATGTTATAATTTTCACTTCATTTTGAGAAGGAGTCTTGCTCTGTCGCCCAAACTGGAGTGCAGTGATGTGATCTCAGCTCAATACAACGTCTGCCTTCTGGGTTCAAGTGATTCTCCTACCTCAGCCTCCAGAGTAGCATTACAGGCACCTGCCATCATGCCCGGCTAATTTTTGTATTTTTGGAGACATGGGGTTTCACCATGTTAGCCACCTGACCTCAGGTGATCCACCTGCCTCAACCTCCCAAAGTGTGAGCCACCACGCCCAGCTGTAATTTTCACTTATGATGGATATCCATGGAACTGAGTAAGATCTAAGTTACTTTTGAAAAAAAACCTTCATTGTTAAAAAGTATAACATTGATAAAATTTATGCACAGGTATGATTTATTACAGCATAATTGGTAAATCCAAGAAATCAAAACCACCAGCAACAGAGAATAGGTAGGTCAATTATGGTACATCTATATAAAGGGTACTGTGCAGCTATAAAAAGAATGAGGCAGGTCTCTATTTTCATGGCAGAATGTATCTATAGAATACTGTGGAATGAAAAAAAAGCCAGTCAAAATGTACAGAATAATTCCATGTTTTGCTTATAAAAATGGAACTGAACTGTTTACAAAAAGATCTAGAATTTTATATATTTTAGTCCTGAGGAGTAGAAACAGAGGGAGAGGGAGAAGGGAAGTGTTTTACAACTGGCTTGTGTTATATTGCTTTATTTTTATTTTTATTTTTTGAGATGGAGTCTCACTGTGTCATCCAGGCTGGAGTACAGTGGTGTGATTTTGGCTCATTGCAACCTCTGCCTCCTGGGTTCAAGAGATTCTCCTGTCTCAGCTTCCCAAGTAGCTGGGATTACAGGCACGTGCCACCACACCCAGCTAATTTTTGTATTTTTAGTAGAGATGGAATTTTACCATGTTAGCCAAGCTGGTCTTAAACTCCTGACCTCAAGTGATCTGCCCACCTCAGCCTCCCAACCTGATGGGATTACAGGCATGAGCCACCACGCCCGGCCCTTGTATTGCTTTAATATATAAAAAAGTCAACAGAGGTTCTATTAACTTTTCTTTCTTCTTTTTTTCTTTTCTTTTTCTTTTTCTTTTTTTTGAGATGGACTCTCCCTCTGTCGCCCAGGCTGGAGTGCAGTGGCGCGATCTTGGCTCATTGCAAGCTCTGCCTCCCGGGTTCACACCATTCTCCTGCCTCAGCCTCCCGAGTAGCTGGGACTACAGGCGTCTACCACCACGCCCGGCTAATTTTTTGTATTTTCAGTAGAGACAGGATTTCATGGTGTTAGCCATGATGGTGTCGATCTCCTGACCTCGTGATCCACCCACCTCAGCCTCCCAATGTGTTGGGATTACAGGCATGAGCCACCGCACCCGGCCCTTTTAACTTTTCACTGGAAAAGGTAACTTTTTGAAAAGTTACTAAACAACGTTTTCCTTTTAAATATTCACAAGATAGATTACCTGAGCCCGAGAAAGATGTAGTCCAGGAGTGTAAAGTATTTCTTCCAAATCCTTTTCAAGAAGGTAACCACAATGACTGATCAAATAAACAAAAGCCATTAACAGATCTTTGTTAATTGTGATCACTTGAGTCTTTTTTTCCCTAAGAAAATGGAGAAGTAGAAGACATAGTATTCACATTTTTTACCCATCAAAAGTGAGAAACAGAGACTGTGCATAAAATAGCAATAATCTTGTTAAAGATATTTGCCTCATCCTAGCTAAAATGAGTTAATTTGGTGTATGAATATGAGAGAAAGGAATCAGACATACTAGTTATCTGACATAGCCAGAAAAAAACAACTGATGGAATTTTACTTAGTGGTAATTTAGATGTATAAGGACAAATAAACTTCACAACTGTGTTATGTTGAGATGATGTAAGATATCACCATATTATAAAGAATACAGTATTCAATAAACACCTTATCTTTAGAGGGCCTCTCCTTGCAGTGTCTGTTGATATCTTTTTTGTCATCTCATTTGGTCATTTCTTCCTCATCCCTATCTATAAAATAAATATATCAGTGGCAAAAAAAGTCATTAACATACATATTTTCAAGTTGGGCACAGTGGCACATGACTGTTATCCCAGCTGCTCAGGAAGCCAAAGCAGGATAACAGCTGAGTAGCTGTTATCACAGCTAACTGTTATCCCAGCTACTCAGGAGGGCCAGGCATTCAAGGGTGTAGTGAGCACTGTACCACTGCACTCCAGCCTGGGTGACAGATCAAGACCCTCTCTTTTAAACAGCAACAACAACAAAAATATAAAGAGAAAACCTTATGCTAAAACATACATGAACCTCGATAACAGGCTAAAAGAAGTCAGTCACAAAAAAACACTTATTGTGTGATTCCATTCATATGAAATGTCTAGATTATCTACAGAAACAAAAAGCAGACTAATGATTGCCTAGGACTGAGGAGGTTCAGGGAAGATGGGGAGTGACTGCTAATGAATCTCTTTTGGGTTCTTGGTTTGAGGGTGATAAAAATGTTCTAAATATATTGTGGTGATGGTTGTACAACTCTGAATATATTAAAAACCACCGACTTGTATATAAGCACAACTTGGGAGTTACTCAAGGCTCTGGTTCCAGACCACCCCAATAAAGCAACTATTGCAATAAAGCTAGTCAAACAAATTTTTTGGTTTTCCAGTAGATAAGTTATGTTTACAGTCAGGCACAGTGGCTCACGCTTGTAATCCCAGCACTTTGGGAGGCTGAGGCAGGTGGATCGCTTGAACTCAGGAGTTTGAAACCAGCCAGTGCAACATGGCAAAACTCCATCTCTACAAAAAAATACAAAAATTAGCCAGGCATGGAAGCACATGCCTGCAGTCCCAGTGGCTCAGAGAGCTGAGATGGGAGAATCAGTTGAGCCTGGGACAGTGAAGCTTCAGTGCTCCATGTTCATGCTAGTGCACTGTGGCCTGGGTGACAAAGTGAGACCCTGTTTCAAAAAAAAAAAGTTATGTTCAACTATACTGTGGTCTACTAAGTGTGCAATAGAATTATGCCTTTAAAAAGTACATATATTAGAAGATACTTTATTGCTAAACACACTAACAATCACCTGAGCCTTCGGCAAGCAGCAATCTTTTTGCTAGTAAAGGGTCTTGCCTCAGCCTGGGCAACATAATGAGACCCAGTCTCTACAAAAATAATTTTAAAAATGAGCCAGACTAAGTAGAGCATGCCTGTGGTCCCAGCTACTAGGGAGGCAGACGTGGGAGGATCACTTCGGTCCCAAAGGTTGAGGTTGCAGTGAGATGTGATTGCACCTCTGCATCAGCCTGGGTGAAAAGTGAGACCCTCTGTGATGCTGTTTGATAGCATTTGACCCACAGAATAACCTCTTTTAAAATTAGAGTCAATCACTGGGCATACTGACTCACACCTGTAATCCCAGCACTTTGGGAGCCCGAGGTGGGTGGATCACTTAAAGTTAAGAGTTTGAGACCAACCTGGCCAATACAGTGAAACCCCATCTCTAAAAATACAAAAATTAGTGGAATGTTGTGGCATTTGCCTGTAGCCCCAGCTACTCAGGAGGCTGAGACTGGAGAATTGAGTGAACCTGAGAGGCAGAGGTTGCAGTGAGCTGAGATTGCACCACTGCACTCCAGCCTGGGCGAAAGAGTGAGACTCCATCTCATAAATAAATAAATATATATAGAGAGAATCAATCCCCTCCAATCCTGCCACTGCTTAATTAAGTTTACATAATATTCTAAATCCTTTGTTATTTGAACAATGTCAACAGCATCTTCACAGAATTAGATTGCATCTCAAAAAGAAAAACAAAACAAAAAACACACTTTCTTTGCTCATTCGTAAGAAGCAAACAATCATCTGTTTAGTTTACCCTGATATTGCAGCAATTCCATCCTATCTTGAGGCTGCATTTCTAATTTTAGTTCTCTTGCTCTTTCTATCACACCTGCAGTTATTCCCTCTACTGAATTATTGAACCCTTCAAAGTCATCCATGAGGATTTTTGGAAGAGTTGGGGTTTCACCATATTGGCCAGTTTGGTCTTGAACTCCTGGCCTCAAGTGATCCACTGGCCTCAGCCTCCTAAAGTGCTGGGATTACAGGTGTGAGCCACTGCATCAGGCCAATAATTGAAATCAATTTCATCCAAACTACTGTTTTGTTTTGTTTTTTGAGACGGAGTTTCACTCTTGTCACCCAAGCTGGAGTGCAATGACACGATCTCAGCTCACTGCAACCTCTGCCTCCCAGGTTCAAGTGATTCTCCTGCTTCAGCCTCCTGAGTAGCTGGGATTACAGGTGCCTGCCAGCACACCCAGTTAATTTTTGTATTTTTCAGTAGAGATGGGGTTTCACCATGTTGGTCAGGCTAGTCTCAAATTTCTGACTTCAGGTGATCCACCCACCTTGGCCTCCCAAAGTGCTGGGATTATAGCTGTGAGCCACTGTGCCCAGCCCAGACTACTGTTAACGTTGATATTTCTACCTTCTCCCATGAACCATGAATGTTTCTAATGGCATCTAGAATAGTCAATCCTTTCCAGAAGGTTTTCAATTTACTTTCCCCAAACCCATCAGAGGAAATAATACATACTATGGTAGCAAGAGCCTTAGGAAATGCATTTCTTGGCTGGGTGTGGTGGCTCACGTCTGTAATCCTAACACTTTGGGGGTCTGAGGCAGGATGATAACTTGATCCCAGGAGTTTACCACCAGCCTGGGCAACATAGGAAGACCCTGTCTCTGAAAAGAAAAAAAAGTAAATTTAAAAAGGAAATGTATTTCATAAAAAGTAAGACTTGAAAGTTGAGGCTGGGCACAGTGGCTCACACCTGTAATCCCAGCACTTTGGGAGGCCAAGGTGGGCGGATCACTTGATGTCAAGAGTTTAAGACCAGCCTGGCCAACATGGTGAAACCCTGCCTCTATTAAAAATACAGAAATCAGCTAGGCATGTTGGCTGATGCCTGTAATCCCAGCTGCTTGGGAGGATGAGGTAGGAGATAACTTGAGGCCAGGAGGTCCAAGGCTGGATTGAGCCATGATCACCCCACTGCATTCCATCCTGCATGACAGAGTGAGACCCTGCCTCAAACAAACAAAAAAAGGAATAAAGCAAAATTACTCTTTGATCCAAGGGATGTAGAATACATGTTGCAGCCATGAAACATTAATCTCCTTATACATCTCCATCAGAGCTTTAGGTGACTAGGTGTGGTGTCGGTGAGAAGTAATATTTTGAAAAGAATCTTTTCTTCTGAGCAGTAGATCTCAACAGTGGGCTTAAAATATTCAGTAAAAACGTCAGTTGCATGACAAAGGAGTAAAAAAATTTCAGTAAAGCATTGCTGTAAACAGTTGTGTTGTCATTCTGACTTTGTTGTTCAATTTCTAGGGCACAGGTACGGTAGGTTTAGCATAATTTTTAGGGGGCTTAAGACTTTTGGAATTGTAAATGAGTACTGGCTTCATTTAAAGTCACAAGCTGCATTAGCACTAACAAGGGAGTCAACCTGTCCTTTGAAACCAGGCACTGACTGCTCTTCTCTAGCTGTGAAAGTCTTAAGATGGCATCTTCAGCCAATGGAAGAAGGCTGTTTTGTCTCCATTGAAAATTTATTTAGCATAGCCATTTTCATCAATTATCTTAGCTTCTACATAAGCACTTGCTGTTTCCATGTGCCTTTTTTACCCCCCAGAAGAGGCAGGGTCTTGCTCTGTTAACCAGGCTTGAGTGCAGTGGTGTATACATAGCTCACTGCAGCCTTAAATGCCTGGACTCAAGCAATCCTCCCACCTCAGCCTCTACCTTACACTTTTACCTTATCGAGATGGTTGATTTCCTTAAACTTCATGAATCCACCACTGGTAGCCTCAAACTTTTTTCTACAGCTTCTTCATCTTTCTCAGCCTTTACAGAACTGAAGAGAGTTAGGGCCTTGTTCAGAATTAAGCTTTGCCTTAAGGGAATGTTGTGGCTGGTGTGACCTTCTATTCTGACCCCTAAAACTGTCTCCCTGTAGCAGTAAAGCTGTTTCATTTTCTTACCATTTGGATGTTCACTGGAGTAGTACTTTTAATTTCCTTCAATAACTTTTCCTTTGCACTCGCAACATGGCTAACTGACGCAAACAACCTAGCTTTTGGCGTGTGTCAACTTTCAACATGCCTTCTTCACTCACCTTAATGATTTTGAAGTTTCACTTGAACACTCGAGGTGATTTTGTTTTTCTTCTTTGTTATTACGAATATTATTTTTGAGACAGAGTCTTGCCCTGTTGCCTAGGCTGGAGTACAGTGGCACAATCATGACTCATTGCAACCTCGACCTCTTGGGCTCAACAGATCCTCCTACCTCAGCCTCTAAAAGTATCTGGGACCACAGGTGCATGCTACCACACCCAGCTAATTATATTCTTTTTGTAGAGATGGGGTATCCCTATGTTGCAGATGCTGGTCTTTAACTCCTAGCCTCAAGTGATTCTACCTCTTTATCCTCCCAATGTGCTGGTATTACAGGCGTGAGCCACTGAGTCCAGCCCAATTATTAATTGGCCTAATTTCTTTTTTTTTTTTTTTTTGGAGACAGAGTCTCACTCTGTCACCCAGGCTGGAGTGCAGTGGCACAATCTCAGCTCACTGCAACTTGCCTAGTGGGTACAAGTAATTCTCCTGCCTCAGCCTTCCGAGTAGCTGGGATTAAAGGTGCCCTCCACCACACCTGGCTAATTTTTGTATTTTTAGTAAACATGAGGTTTTACAATGTTGGCCATACTGGTCTCGAACTCCTGATCTCAGGTGATCTGCCCACCTCGGCCTCCCAAAGTGCTGGGATTACAGGCATGAGCCACTGCATCCAGCCCAATTATTAATTGGCCTAATTTCTTTTTTCTTTCTTTTTATTTTTTTTGGAGACGGAGTCTTGCTCTGTCACCCAGGCTGGAGTGCAATGGCACAATCTTGGCTCACTGCAACCTCCGCCTCCTGGGTTCAAGCGATTCTCCTGCCTCTGCCTCCCGAGTAGCTGAGACTACAAGCATGCGCCACCACACCCGGCTAACTTTTGTGTTTTTTAGTAGAGACAGGGTTTTACCATGTTGGCCAGGCTGGTCTCAAACTCCTGACCTCAAATGATCCACCCACCTCAGTCTCCCAAAGTGCTGGGATTACAGGTGTGAGCCACTGAGTCCAGCCCAATTATTAATTGGCCTAATTTCTTTTTTCTTTCTTTTTTTTTTGGAGACAGAGTCTCATTCTGTCACACAGGCTGGAGTGCAGTGGCACAATCTCAGCTCACTGCAACTTGCCTAGTGGGTACAAGTAATTCTCCTGCCTCAGCCTCCCAAGTAGCTGGGATTAAAGGTGCCCTCCACCACACCTGGCTAATTTTTGTATTTTTAGTAAACATGAGGTTTTACAATGTTGGCCATACTGGTCTCGAACTCCTGATCTCAGGTGATCTGCCCACCTCGGCCTCCCAAAGTGCTGGGATTACAGGCATGAGCCACGGCGCTTGGCACAATTGGCCTAATTTCAATATTTTGTCTCAGGGAACAGGGAGGCCCAATAAGAGGGACAGAGACAGGGGAATGGCAGGTTGGTAGAGTGATCAGAACACAAACAATATTTATAATTATCTCATCATCTTCTATGGGCACAACTCAAGGTGCACCAAAACATGTATAATAGTATTATCAAAGATCACTGATGACAGATCATGAAAACTGACATAGTAATAATGAAAAAGTTGGAAATACTGTAAGAATTACCAAAATGTGACAGAAAGACAAAGTGACACATGCTGTTGGAACAGCGGTGCTGATAGGCTTGCTTGGCGTAAGGCACTATCTGTGCAGCATGATAAAGTGCAGTGCAAAAAAAAAAAGCATGCCTGTACTTGAAAGTGTCTAATTGTGTGGTGTGCGAATTATATTTCAATAAAGGTGTTATTAAATTATAAATTAAGCAAATGTTCTAATGGCTGGGTGTGGTGGTTCATACCTGTAATCCCATCACTTTGGGAGGGAAGTAGAAGAATGACTTAAGGCCAGGAGTTTGAGATCAGCCTGATCAACATAGTGAGACCGCATCTCTACAAAAATTTAAAAATTAGCCAGGTGTGGTGGTGCACACCTGTAGTCCTAGCTACTCAGGGAACTAAGGTGGGAGAATCACATGAACCAGGAGTTCAACACAGCAGTGGGCCATAAGCGTGCTACTGCCCAGCCTGGACAACAGAGTAAGACTCTGTCTCAAAAAAGAAAGAATGAGACACACTCATGCTCTGTAACCCAGGATGGAGTGCAGTGGTGCAACCTCAGCTCAGTGCAGCCTCCACCTTCTGTGCTGAAGTGATTCTCACGCCTCAGCCTCTTGAGCAGCTGGGATTACAGGTGCGCGAAACCACACCCAGTTAATTTTTTGTATTTTTAGTAGAGACAGGATTTCACCATGTTGGCCAGCCTAGTCTAGGATTGCTGGCCTCATTATCCACCCACCTCAGCCTCCCAAAGTGCTGAGATTACAGACATGAACCACCATGCCCAGCCAGAACAGTGGCTTTTTCTATGAGGTAAAAATAATGGGGATGCACCGGAAGAATTTGAACAAAAGAATGAAATAAATTCTAAATTTTGCAAAGATCATTCTGGCAATTGTATTGAGAAATTTTAGTGTAGAGGGGAGGAAACATGAAAACAGGCTAAGGGTCTATTAATATAATCTAGGAAAGAGATAATGTGGCTTGGATTATAGTCAAATTAGTGGAATTGGTAAGAAATGGACTGGTTCTTGATAAGTTATGAAAACAGAGCAAATATGACTTCCTGATTGGAAGTAGGGTATCGTAGAAAAGAAAGGAGTCAAGAATGACTCCTGGGTTTTAGTCTGAACAATTAGAAAAATGGAGTTGTCATTAAATCAGATGGCTGGCAAAGGCTAAGGTTGTAGCATTTGTGTATGTTTTCTTTCTGTTGAAGGGGTTAGCAGGAGTTTAGTTTCAGACATATTGATTTTAAAATGCCAGATAACTGAGTGGAGGTGTCAAGTAGACAGTTCAATATGGGAGACTGGGAGAGAAGTCTGATATGAGACAGAAATTTGAGGCTTGGCACATCTTTGTAATCCCAGCACTTTGGGAGGCCAAGGCAGAGGATTGCTTGAAGCCAGGGAGTTCAAGACCAGCCTGGACAACATACTAAGACCCCATCCCTACCAAAAATTAAACAGCTGGGTGCAATGGCATGCACCTGTAGTCCCAGCCACTCAGGAGGCTGAGGAGGGAGATTGATTGAGCCTAGAAGTTTGAGGCTGCAGTGAGCTATAACCATACCACTATACTCCGGCCTGGGTGACAGACCCTATCTTTTTTTTTTTTAAACAGGCGGAGTTTTGCTCTTGTTGCCCAGGCTGGAGTGCAATGGTGTGATCTCAGCTCACTGCAACCCCGCCTCCTGGGTTCAAGCAATTCTCCTGCCTCAGCCTCCCGAGTAGCTGGGATTACAGGTGTCTACCACCACGCCTAGCTAATTTTTTGTATTTTCAGTAAAGATGGGGTTTCACTACATTGGCCAGACTGGTCTCGAACTCCTGATCTCAGGTGATCCACTCACCTCGGCCTCCCAAAGTGCTGGGATTACAGGTGTGAGCCACTGCATCCAGCCCAACACTATCTCTTAAAAAAAAAAAGGAAACCAGAAGTTTGAGAATTAACAGTATATAGACAGTATTTAAAGCTAGAAGAATGGATGAAACCAACATTAAGGGAGTGAAAGGAAAAAATAAACTAAGGCTGGGCCAGGGTCAGTGACTCACACCCATAAACCCAGCATTTTGGGAGGCTGAGGCAGGAAAATTGCTTGAATCTGGGAGACAGAGGTTGCAGTGAGCCGAGATCACACCACTATACTCCGGCCTGGATGACAGACCCTATCTTTTTTTTTTTTAAACAGGCGGAGTTTTGCTCTTGTTGCCCAGGCTGGAGTGCAATGGTGTGATCTCAGCTCACTGCAACCCTGCCTCCGGGGTTCAAGCAATTCTCCTGCCGCAGCCTCCTAGAGTGCTGGGATTACAGGTGTGAGCCACTGCATCCAGCCCAACACTATCTCTTAAAAAAAAAAAGGAAACCAGAAGTTTGAGAATTAACAGTATATAGACAGTATTTAAAGCTAGAAGAATGGATGAAACCAACATTAAGGGAGTGAAAGGAAAAAATAAACTAAGGCTGGGCCAGGGTCAGTGACTCACACCTATAAACCCAGCATTTTGGGAGGCTGAGGTGGGTCAATCACAAGGAAGGGAGATCAAGACATCTTGGCCAACATGGTGAAATCCTGGCTCTACTAAAAATACCAAAATTAGGCTGGGCATGGTGGCCCATGTCTGTAATTCCAGCACTTTGGGAGGCCAAGGCAGAGGATTGCTTGAAGCCAGGAGTTCAAGACCAGCCTGGCCAACATGGTGAAATCCTGGCTCTACTAAAAATACCAAAATTAGGCTGGGCATGGTGGCCCATGTCTGTAATCCCAGCATTTTGGGAGGCTGAGGTGGGTCAATCACAAGGAAGGGAGATCAAGACCATCTTGGCCAACATGGTGAAATCCTGGCTCTACTAAAAATACCAAAATTAGGCTGGGCATGGTGGCCCATGTCTGTAATCCCAGCACTTTGGGAGGCCAAGGTGGGCAGATCACCTCGTCAGGAGCTCAAGACCAGCCTGGCCAACATGGTAGAATCCCGTCTCTATTATAAATACAAAAATTAGTAGGATGTGGTGTCACATGCCTGTAATCCCAGCACTTTGGGAGGCCAAGGCAGAGGATTGCTTGAAGCCAGGAGCTCAAGACCAGCCTGGCCAACATGGTAGAATCCCGTCTCTATTATAAATACAAAAATTAGTAGGATGTGGTGTCACATGCCTGTAATCCCAGCTACTTAGGGGGCTGAGGCAGGAAAATTGCTTGAATCTGGGAGACAGAGGTTGCAGTGAGCCGAGATCACACCACTGCACTCCAGCCTGGGCAACAGACCCTATCTTTTTTTTTTTTTTTTTAAACAGGAGGAGTTTTGCTCTTGTTGCCCAGGCTGGATTGAAATGTTGTGATCTC
>JABBCR010001809.1:0-14758 GCA_014849445.1 Cercopithecus mona
TGTGCCCCAGTTTTAGGCGTTGTGGGCCAGTCTGGTCCGGTGTGATCCGGTTTCAGGCAGTCTGGGCCTGTCTGGTCCGGATTGATCCGGTGTGAGCCGGTCTTGTCCGGTTTCATCCGGTGTCATCTGGTCAAAACCGGTTTCAGCCGGTCTGCTCCGGTTTGAGCCGGTCTGGTCTGGTTTGAGACAGTTTGGTGTGGTTTGAGCCGGTCAAAACCGGTTTGAGCCGGTCTGGACCGGTTATAGCCGGTCTGGCCCGGTTTTAGGCGGTCTGGTCCCGTTTGATCTGGTCTGAGCCGGTCTGGTCTGGTTTGAGCCGGTCTGGTCTGGTTTGAGCCGGTCTGGTCTGGTTTGAGCCGGTCTGGTCCGGTTTTATCCTGTCTCATCCGGTCAAACCCTGTTTCAGCCGGTCTGGTCTGGTTTGAGCCGGTCTGGTCTGGTTTGAGCCGGTCTGGTCTGTTTTGAGCCCGTCAAAACTGGCTCAGGTCGGTAAAAACCGGTTTGAGCCAGTCTGGTCTGGTTTGAGCCGGTCAAAACTGGCTTCAGCCGATTTGGCCCGGTTTTCGCCGGTCTGGGCCGGTCTTTTCCGGTTTGTTGCGGTTTGAGCCGGTCTGGTCCGGTTGGATCCGGTCTCATCTGGTCAAAACCAGTTTGAGCCGGTCTGGTCTTGCTTGAGACGGTCTGGTCTGGTTTGAGCCGGTTGAAACCTGTTTGAGCCGGTTTGGCCTGGTTTTAGCCGGTCTGGACCGGTCTGGTCCAGTTTGATGCGGTTTGCGCCGGTCTGGTTGTGTTTGATCCGGTCTCATCCGGTCAAAAGCCGTTTCAGCCGGTCTGGTCTTGTTTGAGCCGATTAAAACCGGTTTGAGACGGTTTGGCCCGGTTTTAGCCGGTCTGGGATGGTCTGGTCCGGTTTGATCCGGTATCAGCTGGTCTGGGCCGGTCGAGACCAGTTTGATCCGGTCAAAACCGCTTTGAGCTGGTCAAAACCGGTTTGAGCCGGTCTGGTCTGGTTTGAACCGGTCAAAACCGGTTTGTGGCCCAGTTTTAGATGGTCTGGGCTGGTCTGGTCCGGTGTGATCCGATTTTAGCCAGTCTGGGCTGGTCTGATTCAGTTTGATCCGGTCTCCTCTGGTCAAACTGATTTTAGCCGGTCAAAACCGGTTTCAGCCCGTCTGGTGTGGTTTGAGCAGGTCAAAACCGGTTTGAGCCGATCTGGTCTGGTTTGAGCCGGTCTGGTCTGGTTTGAGCCGGTCAAAACCGGTTCGAGCCAGTCAAAACCGTTTTGATTCGGTTTGGTCTGGTTGAAGCCAGTCAAAACCGATTCGAGCCTGTCTGAGCCGGTCTGGTCCTATTTGATCCGGTCCAATCAGGTCAAAACTGGTTTGAGCTGGTGAAAACCAGTTTTAGCCGGTCTGGAGTGGTTTGAGCCAGTCAAAACCGGTTTCAGATGGTCAAAACCGGATTGAGCCAGTCAATACTGGTTTGAACCGGTCTGGTCTGGTTTGAGCTGGTCAAAACCGGTTTGAGCCGGTCTGGCCCAGTCATAGCCAGTCTAAGCTGGTCTGCTCCTGTTTAATCCGGTGTGAGCCGGTCTGGTCCGGTTTGATCTGGTGTCATCCGGTCAAAACCGGTTTGAGCTGGTCTGGTCCGGTTTGAGCCGGTCTGGTCTGGTATGATCCGGTGTGGACTGGTTTGAGCCAGTCAAAACCGGTTTGTGGCCCGGTTTTAGCCGGTCTGGGCCGGTGTGGTCTGGTTTGATGAGGTTTGCGCCGGTCTGGTCGGGTTTGATCCGGTCTCATCCGGTCAAAACCCGTTTCAGCTGGTCTGGTCGTGTTTGAACCGGTTAAACCGGTTTGAGACGGTTTGGCCCGGTTATAGCCGGTCTGGGCCGGTCTGGTCCGGTTTGATCCGGTTTCAGCTGGTCTGGGCCGGTCGAGTCCGATTTGATCCGGTTTGAGCCGGTCTGGTATGGTTTGATCCGGTCTCATCCGGTCAAAACCAGTTTGTGTCGGTCTGGTCTGGTTTGAGCCGTTCAAAACCTGCTCAGGCCAGTCAAAACCGGTTTGCGCTGGTCTGGTCTGGTTTGAGCCGGTCAAAACCGGTTTGTGACCCGGTTTTAGATGGTATGGGCCGGTCTGCTCCGTTCTGATCCGGTTTCAGCTGGTCTGGGCCGGTCGAGTCCGGTTTGATCCGGTCAAAACCGCTTTGAGCCGGTCAAAGCCGGTTTGAGCCAGTCTCTTCTGGTTTGAGCCGGTCAAAACTGGTTTGAGCCAGTCTGGTTTGGTTTGAGCTGGTCTGGTCTGGTTTGAGCCGGTCAAATCCTGATTGAGCCAGTCAAAACTGGTTTGAGCCGTCAAAACCGGTTTGAGCCTGTCTGAGCTGGTCTGGTCTGGTTTCAGACGGTTTGGCCCGGTTTTAGCCGGTGTGGGCCGGTCGAGTCCGATTTGATCCGGTTTGAGCCGGTCTGGTCCGGTTTGATCCGGTCTCATCCGGTCAAAACCGGTTTCAGCCGGTCTGGTCTGGTTTGAGCCGGTCAAAACCGGTTTGTGGCCCGGTTTTAGCCGGTCTGGGCCGGTCTGGTCCGGTTTGATCCGGTTTCAGCTGGTCTGGGCCGGTCGAGTCCGGTTTGATCCGGTCAAAACCGCTTTGAGCCGGTCAAAACCGGTTTGAGCCGGTCTGGTCTGGTTTGAGCCGGTCTGGTCTGGTTTGAGCCGGTCAAAATAGGTTTGAGCCAGTTTGTTCCTGTTTTAGGCGGTCTGGGCCGTTCTGGTACGGTTTGATCCGGTTTTAGCCGGTCTGAGCCCATCTGGTCTGGTTTTAATCCTGTCTCATATGGTCAAAATCGGTTTCAGCCGGTCAAAACCGATTTGAGCCGGTCTGGTGTGGTTTGAGCCGGTAAAAACCGGTTTGAGCCGGTCAAAACCGGTTCGAGCCGTTCAAAACCGGTTTGAGCCGGTCAAAACCGGATTGAACCGGTCCGGTCTGGTTTGAGCCGGTCAAAACCGGTTTGAGCCGGTCTGGTCTGGTTTGCGCCGGTGTGTTCTGGTTTGAGCCGGTCAAAACCGGCTCAGGTCGGTCAAAACAGGTTTGAGCTGGTCTGTTCTGATTTGAACCGGTCAAAACCGGTTTGTGGCCCGGTTTTAGCTGGTCTGGGCTGGTCTGGTCCGGTTTGATCCGGTTTCAGCTGGTCTGGGCCGGTCTGGTCTGGTTTGAGCTGGTCAAAACCGGTTCGAGCCGGTCAAAACCGGTATGAGCCGGCCTGGTCTGGTTTGAGCCAGTCAAAATAGGTTTGAGCCGGTTTGGCCCGGTTTTAGGGGGTCTGATCCAGTCTGGTCCGGTTTGATCCAGTTTCAGCCGGTCTGCACCTGTCTGGTCCGGTTTGATCCGGTCTCATATTGTCAAAATCGGTTTCAGCCAGTCAAAACCGGTTTGAGGCGGTCTGGTGTGGTTTGAGAGGGTCAAAACCGGTTTGAGGCAGTCAAAACCGATTTGAACCAGTCTGGTCTGGTTTGAGCTGGTCAAAACCGGTTTGAGCCGGTCTGGGCCTGTCTGGTCCGGTTTGATCCGGTGTGAGCCGGTCTGGTCCGGTTTGATCCGGTGTCATCCGGTCAAAACCGGTTTGAGCCGGTCTGGTCCGGTTTGAGCCGGTCTGGTCTGGTTTGAGCCGGTCTGGTCTGGTTTGAGCCGGTCAAAACCGGTTTGTGGCCCGGTTTTAGCCGGTCTGGGCCGGTCTGGTCCGGTTTGATCCGGTTTCAGCTGGTCTGGGCTGGTCGAGTCCGGTTTGATCCGGTCAAAACCGCTTTGAGCCGGTCAAAACTGGTTTGAGCCGGTCTGGTCTGGTTTGAGCCCGTCAAAATAGGTTTGAGCCGGTTTGGCCCAGTTTTAGGCGGTCTGGGCCATTCTGGTCCGGTTAGATCCGGTTTTAGCCGGTCTGGGCCCATCTGGTCCGGTTTGATCCTGTCTCATATGGTCAAAATCGGTTTCAGCTGGTCAAAACCGGTTTGAGCTGGTCTGGTGTGGTTTGAGACGGTCAAAACCGGTTTGAGCCGGTCAAAACCGGTTCAAGCTGTTCAAAACCGGTTTGAGCCGGTCAAAACCGGATTGAACCGGTCCGGTCTAGTTTGAGCCGGTCAAAACCGGTTTGAGCCGGTCTGGTCTGGTTTGAGCCGGTCAAAACCGGCTCAGGTCTGTCAAAACAGGTTTGAGCCGCTCTGGTCTGCTTTGAAACGGTCAAAACCGGTTTGTGGCCCAGTTTTAGGCGGTCTGGGCCGGTCTGGTCCGGTTTGATTCGATTTTAGCTGGTCTGGGCCCGTGTGGTCCGGTTTGATCCAGTCTCATCCGGTCAAAACCGGTTTTAGCCGGTCAAAACCGGTTTCAGCCGGTCTGCTGTGGTATGAGCAGGTCAAAACCGGTTTGAGCCGGTCAAAACCGGTTTGAGCCGGTCTGGTCTGGTTTGAGCTGGTCTGGTCTGGTTTCAGCCGGTCAAAACCGGTTTGAGCCGGTTTGGTCTGGTTGAAGCCAGTCAAAACAGATTCGAGCCTGTCTGAGCCGGTCTGGTCCGGTTTGATCCGGTCTAATCAGGTCAAAACCGGTTTGAGCCGGTGAAAACCGGTTTTAGCCGGTCTGGAGTGGTTTGAGCTGGTCAAAACCGGTTTGAGACGGTCAAAACTGGATTGAGCCAGTCAAAACCGGTTTGAACCGGTCTGGTCTGGTTTCATCCGTTCTGGGCTTGTCTGGTCCGGTTTTATCCGGTGTGAGCCAGTCTGGTCTGGTTTCAGCCGGTGTCACCCTGTCAAAACCGGTTTGAGCCGGTCGGGTCTGGTTTGAGCTGGTCTGGTCAGGTTTGAACCTCTTTGGCCCGGTTTTAGGCGGTCTGGGCCATTCTGGTCCGGTTTGATCCGGTTTTAGAGTGTCTGGACCCGTCTGGTGTGGTTTGATCCGGTGTCATCCGGTCAAAGTCGGTTTGAGCCTGTCAAAACCGGTTTGAGCCGGTCTGGAGTGGTTTGAGCCAGTCAAAACCGGTTTGAGTCGGTCAAAACCGGTTCAAGCTGTTCAAAACCGGTTTGAGCCGGTCAAAACCGGATTGAACTGGTCCGGTCTAGTTTGAGCCGGTCAAAACCGGTTTGAGCCGGTCTGGTCTGGTTTGAGCCAGTCTGGTCTGGTTTGAGCCGGTCAAAACCGGCTCAGGTCTGTCAAAACAGGTTTGAGCCGCTCTGGTCTGCTTTGAAACGGTCAAAACCGGTTTGTGGCCCAGTTTTAGACGGTCTGGGCCGGTCTGGTCCTGTTTGATTCGATTTTAGCCGGTCTGCGTGGGTCTGATTCGGTTTGATCCAGTCTCATCCGGTCAAAACCGGTTTTAGCCGGTCAAAACCGGTTTCAGCTGGTCTGCTGTGGTATGAGCAGGTCAAAACCGGTTTGTGCCAGTCTGGTCTGGTTTGAGCTGGTCTGGTCTGGTTTCAGCCGGTCAAAACCGGTTTGAGCCGGTTTGGTCTGGTTGAAGCCAGTCAAAACCGATTCGAGCCTGTCTGAGCCGGTCTGGTCCGGTTTGATCCGGTCTAATCAGGTCAAAAACGGTTTGAGCCGGTGAAAACCGGTTTTAGCTGGTCTGGAGTGGTTTTAGCTGGTCAAAACCGGTTTGAGACGGTCAAAACTGGATTGAGACGGTCTGCTGTGGTTTGAGCCAGTCTGGTCTGGTTTCTTCCGGTCTGGGCTTGTCTGGCCCGGTTTGATCCGGTGTGAGCCGGTCTGGTCTGGTTTGAGCCGGTGTCATCCTGTCAAAACCGGTTTGAGCCGGTCTGGTCCGGTTTGAGCTGGTCTGTTCTGGTTTGAGCCGGTCAAAACCGGTTTGTGTCCCGGTTTGAGCCGGTGTCCCGGTCTGGTCCGGTTTACTCTGTCTTCAGCTGTTCTGGGCCGGTCTGTTGCGGTTTCATCCGGTCTGAGCCGGTCTGGTTCGGTTTTATTCTGTCTCATCCGGTCAAAACCGGTTTCAGCCTGTCTGGTCTGGTTTGAGCCAGTCAAAACCGGTTTGAGACGGTCTGCTGTGGTTTGAGCCAGTCTGGTCTGGTTTGAGCTGGTCTGGTCTGGTTTGAGCCGGTCAAAACCGGCTCAGGTCGGTCAAAACCGGTTTGAGCCGGTCAGGTCTGGTTTGAGCCGGTCAAACCCGGTTTGAGCCGATTTGGCCCGGTTTTAGCCGTTCTGAACCGGTCTTTACCGGTTTGATGCGGTTTGAGCCGGTCTGATCCGCTTTGATCCGGTCTCATCCGGTCAAAACCGGTTTGAGCCGATCTGGTCTTGTTTTAGCCGGTCTGGTCTTGTTTGAGACAGTCTGGTATGGTTTGAGCCAGTCGAAACCTGTTTGAGCCGGTTTGGCCCGGTTTTAGCCGGTCTGGGACGGTATGGTCCGGTTTGATGCGGTTTGCGCCGGTCTGGTCGGGTTTGATCCGGTCTCTTCCGGTCAAAACCCGTTTCAGCCGGTCTGGTCTTGTTTGAGCCGGTTAAAACCGGTTTGAGACGGTTTGGCCCGGTTTTAGCCGGTCTGGGCCGGTCTGGTCCGGTTTGATCCGGTTTCAGCTGGTCTGGGCCGGTCGAGTCCGGTTTGATCCGGTCAAAACCGCTTTGAGCCGGTCAAAACCGGTTTGAGCCGGTCTGGTCTGGTTTGAGCCGGTCTGGTCTGGTTTGAGCCGGTTATATCGGCTCAGACCGTTCAAAACTCTTTTGAGTCGGTCTGGTCTGGTTTGAGCCGGTGAAAACCGGTTTGTGGCCCGGTTTTAGGCGGTCTGGGCCAGTCTGGTATGGTTTGATCAGATTTTAGTCATTCTGGGACGGTCTGATCCGGTTTGATCCGATCTCATCCGGTCAAAACGAGTTTGAGCCGGACAAAACCGGTTTGAGCCGGTCTGGTGTGGTTTGAACTGGTGAAAACCGATTTGAGCTGGTCAAAACCGGTTTGAGCCAGTCAAAACCGGTTTGAACCGGTCTGGTCTGGATAAAGCCTGTCAAAACATTTTCGAGCCTGTCTGAGCCGGTCTGGTACGGTTTGATCCGGTCTCATCCGGTCAAAACCGGTTTGAGCCAGTCTGGTCTTGCTTGAGCCGGTCTGGTCTTGTTTGAGACGGTCTGGTCTGATTTGAGCCGGTCGAAACCTGTTTGAGCGGGTTTGGCACTGTTTTAGCCGGTCTGGGCCGATCTGGTCTGGTTTAATGCGGTTTGAGCCAGTCTGGTCCAGTTTGATCCGGTCTCATCCCGTCAAAACCGGTTTCAGTCAGTCTGGTCTTGTTTGAGCTGGTTAAAACCAGTTTGAGATGGTTTCGCCCGGTTTTAGCCGTTCTGAACCGGTCTTTACCGGTTTGATGCGGTTTGAGCCGGTCTGGTCCGCTTTGATCCGGTCTCATCCGGTCAAAACCGGTTTGAGCCGATCTGGTCTTGTTTTAGCCGGTCTGGTCTTGTTTGAGACAGTCTGGTATGGTTTGAGCCAGTCGAAACCTGTTTGAGCTGGTTTGGCCCGGTTTTAGCTGGTCTGGACTGGTCTGGTCTGGTTTGATGCGGTTTGCGCCAGTCTGGTTGGGTTTGATCTGGTCTCTTCCGGTCAAAACCCGTTTCAGCCAGTCTGGCCTTGTTTGAGCTGGTTAAAACCGGTTTGAGACGGCTTGGCCCGGTTTTAGCCGGTCTGGGCCGGTCTGGTCCGGTTTGATCCGGTTTCAGGTGGTCTGGGCCGGTCGAGTCCGGTTTGATCCGGTCAAAACCGCTTTGAGCCGGTCAAAATCGGTTTGAGCCGGTCTGGTCTGGTTTGAGCCGGTCTGGTCTGGTTTGAGCCGGTTATATCGGCTCAGGCCGTTCAAAACTCGTTTGAGCCGGTCTGGTCTGGTTTGAGCCGGTGAAAACCGGTTTGTGGCCCGGTTTTAGGCGGTCTGGGCCAGTCTGGTATGGTTTGATCAGATTTTAGTCGTTCTGGGCCGGTCTGATCCGGTTTGATCCGGTCTCATCCGGTCAAAACGAGTTTGAGCCGGTCAAAACCGGTTTGAGCCGGTCTGGTGTGGTTTGAGCAGGTGAAAACCGATTTGAGCTGGTCAAAACCGGATTGAGCCAGTCAAAACCGGTTTGAACCGGTCTGGTCTGGATAAAGCCTGTCAAAACCGATTCGAGCCTGTCTGAGCCGGTCTGGTCCGATTTGATCCGGTCTCATCCGGTCAAAGCCGGTTTGAGCAGGTCTGGTCTTGTTTGAGCCGGTCTGGTCTTGTTTGAGAGGACCTGGTCTGGTTAGAGCCGGTCGAAACCTGTTTGAGCCGGTTTGGCCCAGTTTTAGCTGGTCTGGGCCGGTCTGGTCCGGTTTAATGCGGTTTGAGCCAGTCTGGTCCAGTTTGATCCGGTCTCATCCCGTCAAAACCGGTTTCAGCCGGTCTGGTCTTGTTTGAGCTGGTTAAAACCGGTTTGAGACGGTTTGGCCCGGTTTTAGCCGGTCTGGGCCGGTCTGGTCCGGTTTGATCCAGTTTCAGCTCGTCTCGGCCGGTCGAGTCCAGTTTGATCTGGTTTGAGCCGGTCTGGTCCGGTTTGATCCGGAGTCATCCGGTCAAAACCGTTTTGAGCCGGTCTGGTCTGGTTTGAGCCGCTCTGGTCTGGTTTGAGCCGGTCAAAACCGGTTTGTGGCCCGATTTTAGCCAGTCTGGGCAGGTCTGGTCCCGTTTGATACGGTTTCAGCTGGTCTGGGCCGGTCGAGTCCGGTTTGATCCGGTCAAAACCGCTTTGAGCCGGTCAAAACCGGTTTGAGCCGGTCTGGTCTGGTTTGAGCCGTTCTGGTCTAGTTTGAGCCGGTCAAAACCGGTTTGAGCCGGTCTGGTCTGGTTTGAACGGGTCCAAACCGGTTTTTGGCCCGGTTTTAGGCGGTCTGGGCCGGACTGGTCCGGTTTGATCTGCTTTTAGTCGGTCTGGGCTGGTCTGATTCGGTTTGATCCGGTCTCATCCGGTCAAAACCGGTTTGAGCCGGTCAAAACCGGTTTGAGCCGCTCTGGTGTGGTTTTAGCCGGTCTTGTCTGGTTTGAGCCGGTCGAAACCGGTTCGAGCCGGTCAAAACCGGTTTGAGCCGGTTTGGTCTAGTTGAAACCAGTCAAAACCGATTTGAGCCTGTCAAAACCGGCTAAGATCCGTCAGAACTGGTTTGAGCCGGTCTGGTCTGGTTGAAGCCAGTCAAAACCGATTCGAGCCTGTCTGAGCCCGTCTGGTCCGATTTGATCCGGTCTCATCTGGTCAAAATCGGTTTGAGCCGGTCTGATCTTCTTTGAGGCGGTCTGGTCTTGTTTGAGACGGTCTGCTCTGGTTTGAGCCGGTCGAAACCTGTTTGAGCGGGTTTGGCACTGTTTTAGCTGGTCTGGGCCGATCTGGTCCGGTTTAATGCGGTTTGAGCCAGTCTGGTCCAGTTTGATAACGTCTCATCCCGTCAAAACCGGTTTCAGCCGGTCTGGTCTTGTTTGAACTGGTTAAAACCGGTTTGAGACGGTTTGGCCCGGTTTTAGCTGGTCTGGGCCGGTCTGGTCCGGTTTGATCCGGTTTCAGCTCGTCTCGGCTGGTCGAGTCCGGTTTGATCTGGTTTGAGCCGGTCTGGTCCGGTTTGATCCGGAGTCATCCGGTCAAAACGGTTTTGAGCCAGTCTGGTCTGGTTTGAGCCGCTCTGGTCTGGTTTGAGCTGGTCAAAACTGGTTTGTGGCCCGATTTTAGCCAGTCTGGGCAGGTCTGGTCCCGTTTGATCTGGTTTCAGCTGGTCTGGGCCGGTCGAGTCCGGTTTGATCCGGTCAAAACCGCTTTGAGCCGGTCAAAACCGGTTTGAGCCGGTCTGGTCTGGTTTGAACGGGTCCAAACTGGTTTTTGGCCCGGTTTTAGGCGGTCTGGGCCGGACTGGTCCGGTTTGATCTGGTCAAAACCGGTTTGAGCCGGTCTGGTCTGGTTTGAGCGGGTCTGGTCTGGTTTGATTCGGTTTGATCTGGTCTCATCCGGTCAAAACCGGTTTGAGCCGGTCAAAACCGGTTTGAGCCGCTCTGGTGTGGTTTGAGCAGGTCAAAACCGGTTTGAGCTGGTCAAAACCGGTTTGAGCCGGTCTGGTCTGGTTTTAGCTGGTCTTGTCTGGTTTGAGCTGGTCGAAACCGGTTCGAGCCAGTCAAAACTGGTTTGAGCCGGTTTGGTCTGGTTGAAACCAGTCAAAACCGATTTGAGCCTGTCTGAGCTGGTCTGGTCCGGTTTGATCCGGTTTCAACCGGTCTGGACCGGTTTGGTCAGGTTTGATTCGATTTGAGCCGGTCTCTTCCGATTTGATGCGGTCAGATCCGTTCAAAACCGGCTTGAGCCGGTTAAAACCGGTTTGAGCAGGTCTGGTCCCGTTTGATTCGGTTTCCGCCGGTCTGGTCTGGTTTGATCTGGTCAAAACCAGTTTGAGCCGCTCTGGTCTGGTTTGAGCCGTTCAAAACCGGTTCGAGCTGGTGAAAACCTGTTTGAGCAGGTTTGGCCCGGTTTTAGCCACTCTGGGCCGTCCTGGTCAAGTTTTATCTGGCCTCATCCGGTCAAAACCGGTGTGAGCCACTCTGGTCTTGTTTTAGCCGTTCTGGTCTGGTTTGAGCCGGTCACAACCAGTTTGAGCCGGTCTGGTCTGGTTTGAGCTGGTCAAAACTGGTTTCAGCCGGTTCGGCCCGATTTTAGGCCGTCTGGGCTGGTCTGGTCCGGTTTGATCCGGTTTGAGCCGGTCTGGGCCATTCTGGTCCGGTTTGAACCGGTTTCAGCTGGTCTGCTCTGGTTTGAGCCTGTCAAAACCGATTTGAGCCGGTTTGGTCTTGTTTGAGCCGGTCAAAATCCGTCTGAGCCAGTTGGGCCCGGTTTTAGGTGGTCTGCTCTGGTTTGAGCCGGTCAAAACTGGTTCGAGCCGTTCCAACCGGTTCGAGCAGGTCTGGTCCGGTTTGAGCCGGTTAAAACTGGTTTGAGTCGGTCTGGCCCGGTTTTAGGCGGTCTGGGCCGGTCTGGTCCAGTTTGATCTGGTTTGAGCCGGTCTTGATAGGTTTGAGCCGGTCAAAACAGGTTTGAGCCGGTCTGGTCTGGTTTGAGCTGGTCAAAATAGGTTTGAACCGGTTTGGCCCGGTTTTAGGCGGTCTGGGCCAGTCTGGTCCCGTTTGATCCGGTTTCAGCTGGTCTGGTCCGGTTTGAGCCGGTCAAAACCGATTAGAGCCGGTTTGGCCTTGTTTGAGTCGGTCAAAGCCAATCTGAGCCGGTTTGGCCCGGGTTTGGCGGTCTGGGCCAGTCTGCTCCGGTTTGATCCGGTCTCATCCGGTCAAAACTGGTTTGAGCTGGTCTGGTCTTGTTTTAGCCAGTCTGCTCTGGATTGAGCCGGTCAAAACCAGTTTGAGCTGTTCCAACCGGTTCGAGCAGGTCTGGTCCGGTTTGAGCCGGTCAAAACCGGTTTGAGTCGGTCTGGCCCGGTTTTAGCCGGTCTGGGCCGGTCTGGTCCGGTTTGATCTGGTGTGAGCCAGTCTGGTCCGGTTTGATCCGGTGTCATCCGGTTAAAACCGGTTTGAGCCGGTCTGGTCTGGTTTGAGCCGGTCAAAACCGGTTCGAGCCGTTCAAACCAGTTGGAGCCGCTCAAAACCGGTTTGAGCCGGACTGGTCTGGTTAGAGCTGGTCAAAACCGGTTTGAGCCACTGTAATCCGGTCAAAGCAGGTATGAGCCGGTCAAAACCGGTTTGAGCCGGTTTGTTCCGGTTTGAGCCTGTCTGGTCCGGTTTGATACGGTTTGAGCCGGTCAAAACCGGTTTGAGCCTGTCTAATCCGGTCAAAACAGGCTTGAGCTGGTCAAAACCGGTTTGAGCCGGTTTGGTCCCGTTGAGCCTGTCTGATCCAGTTTGACCCGGTTTGAGAAGGTCTGGTCAGGTTTGATCCAGTTTGAGCCGGTCTGGTCTGGTTTGAGTCCGGTTTGAGCCCGGTTTGAGGAGGTCTGGTCTGGTTTGATCCGGTCTAATCTGGTCAAAACAGGTTTGAGCCGATCTGGTCCGGTTTGAGACGGTCAAATCCGGTTTGAGCCGGTGAAAACCGGTTTGAGCCGCTGTAATCCGGTCAAAACAGGTTTGAGCTGGTCAAAACCGTTTTGAGCTGGTCTGGTCCGGTTTGAGCCGGTCTGATCCGGTTTGAGCAGGTCAAAACCGATTTCAGCCGGTCTGGTCCGGTATGAGCCTGTCTGGTCCGGTTTGAGCCGGTGAAAACCGGTATGAGCCGCTCTCGTGCGGTTTGAGCCTGTCTGGTCCGGTTTGATATGGTCTAATCCGGACAAAACTCGTTTGAGCCGGTCTGGTCCGGTTTGAGTCCGGTTTGAGTCCGGTTTGAGCCGGTCTGTTCCGGTTTCATCCGTTCTAATCCGGTCAAAACAGGTTTGAGCCCGTCTGGTCCGGTTTGAGCCGTTCTGGTCACAAAGCAGTTTCTCAGAAAGATTCTTTTAAGTTTTTATCTTACGATATTTCCTTTTTCACCATAGCCCACTATGGGCTTCCAAATATCACTTTGCAAATTCCACAAGAACACTCTTAACGAAAGTCTTCTTGAGGGGAAAGCTGAAACTCTGTGAGATTAAGTAACAGAACACATAGCAGTTTCTCAGAAAGATTCTTTCCAGTTTTTGAAGATATTTCCTTTTTCACGATTGCCCTCTATGGGCTTCCAAATATCACTTTGCAAATACCACAAGAATAGTCTTAACGAAAGTCTTCTGGAGGGGAAAGATGTAACTCTGTGAGATGAATTAACAGAACACATAGCAGTTTCTCAGAAAGCTTCTTTCCAGTTTTTAACTGAAGATATTTCCTTTATCACGATAGCCCTCTATGGGCTTCCAAATATCACTTTGCAAATTCCACAAGAATAGTCTAAGTGAAAGGCTTCTTGAGGGGAAAGCTGTAACTCTGTGAGATGAGCTAACAGAACACAAAGCAGTTTCACAGACAGCTTCTTTCCAGGTTTTAACTGAAGATATTTCCTTTTTCACCATAGCACTCTATGGGCTTCCAAATATCACTCTGCAAATTCCACAAGAACAGTCTTAGAGAAAGGCTTCTTGAGGGGAAAGCTGTAACTCTGTGAGACGAATTAGCAGAACATCAAGCAGTTTCTCAAAAAGCTTCTTTCAAGTTTTTAACTGAAGATATTTTCCTTTTTACCGTAGCCCTGTATGGGCTTCCAAATATCACTTTGCAAATTCCACAAGAGCTGTCTTAGTGAGCGGCTTCTTGAGGGGAAAGATGTAACTCTGTGAGATGAATTTACAGAACACAAAGGAGTGTCTCAGAAAGATTCTTTTCAGTTTTCATCTTAGGATATTTCCTTTTTAACCTTAGCCCTCTATGGGCTTCCAAATATCACTTTGCAAATTCCAAAAGAACAGTCTTAGCGAAAGGCTTCTTGAGGGGAAAGCTGTAACTCTGTGAGATGAATTAACAGAACACAAAGTAGTTTCTCAGAAAGTTTCTTTCCAGTTTTTAACGGAAGATATTTCCTTTTTCACCATAGCCCTCTAAGGGCTTCCAAATATCACTTTGCAAATTCCACAAGAACAGTCTTAGCAAAAGGCTTCTTGAGGGGAAAGCTGTAACACTGTGAGATGAATTAACAGAACACAAAGCAGTTTCTCAGAAAGCTTCTTTCCAGTTTTTAACTGAAGATATTTCCTTTTTCACCATAGCCCTCTACGGGCTTCCAAATATCACTTAGAAAATTCCACAAGAACAGTCTTAGTGAAAGGCTTCTTGAGGGGAAAGCTGGAACTCTGTGAGATGATTTAACAGAACATTAAGCAGTTTCTCAGAAAGCTTCTTCCCAGTTTTTATCTTAAGATATTTTCTTTTCACAATACCCCTCTAGGGGCTTCCAAATATCACTTTGCAAATTCCACAAGAACAGTCTTAGTGAACGGCTTCTTGAGGGGAAAGCTGTAACTCTGTGATATGAATTAACAGAGCACAAAGCAGTTTCCCAGAAAGCTTCTTTTCAGTTTTTATCTTAGGATATTTCCTTTTTCACCATAGCCGTCTATGGGCTTGCAAATATCACTTCGCAAATTCCACAAGAACAGTCTTAGTAAAAGGCTTCTTGGGAGAAAGCTGTATCTCTGTGAGATGAATTAACAGAACACAAAGCAGTTTCTCAGAAAGCTTCTTTCCAGTTTTTATCTGAAGATTTTTCCTTTTTGCCATAGCCCTCTAAGGGCTCCCAAATATCACTTTGCAAATTCCACAAGAACAGTCTTAGCAAAAGGCTTCTTGAGGGGAAAGCTGTAACTCTGTGAGATGAATTAACAGAACACAAAGCAGTTTCTCAGAATGCTTCTTTCCAGTTTTGAACGGAAGATATTTCCTTTTTCACCATAGCACTCTATGGGCTTCCAAATATCACTTTGCAAATTCCACAAGAACAGTCTTAGCGAAAGGCTTCTTGAGGGGAAAGCTGTAACTCTGTGAGATGAATTAAGAGAACACAAAGCAGTTTCTCAGAAAGCTTCTTTCCAGTTTTTAACGGAAGATATTTCCTTTTTCACCATAGCCTTCTATGGGCTTCCAAATATCACTTTGCAAATTCCAGAAGAACAGTCTTAGTGAACGGCTTCTTGAGGGGAAAGCTGTAACACTGTGAGATGAATTAAGAGAACACAAAGCAGTTTCTCAGAAAGCTTCTTTCCAGTTTTTAACGGAAGATATTTCCTTTTTCACCATAGCCCTCTATGATCTTCCAAATATCACTTTGCAAA
>JABBCR010000235.1:0-14217 GCA_014849445.1 Cercopithecus mona
AACAGTCTTAGCGAAAGACCTCTTGAGGGGAAAGCTGTAACTCTGTGAGATGAAATAACAGAACACAAAGCAGCTTCTCAGAATGCTTCCTTTCAGTTTTAACTGAAGATACTTTCTTTTTCACCATAACACACTATGTGCTTCAAAATATCACTTTGCAAATTCCACAAGAGCAGTCTTTGCGAAAGGCTTCTTGAGGGGAAAGCTGTAACTCTGTGTGATGAATTAAGAGAACACAAAGCCGTTTCTTAGAAAGCTTCCTTCCAGTTTTTAACTGAAGGTATTTCTTTTTTAAGCATAGCCTTCTATGGGCTTCCAAATATCACTTTTTAAATTCCAGAAGAACAGTCTTAGTGTGCGGCTTCTTGAGGGGAAAGCTGTAACACTGTCAGATGAATTAAGAGAACACAAAGCCGTTTCTCAGAAAGCTTCTTTCCAGTTTTTCACGGAATTGATTTCCTTTTTCAACATAGCCATCTATGGACTTCCAAATATCACTTTGCAAATTCCACAAGAACAGTCTTAACGAAAGGCTTCTTGAGAGGAAAGCTATAACGCTGTGAGATGAATTAACAGAACACAAAGCAGTTTCTGAAATAGCTTACATTCAGTTTTTATCTTAGGATATTTCCTTTTTCACCATAGCCCTCTAAGGGCTCCAAATATCACTTTGCAAATTCCACAAGAACAGTCTTAGCTAAAGGATTTTTGAGGGGAAAGCTGTAACTCTGTGAGATGAATTAACAGAACACAAAGCAGTTTCTCAAAAAGCTTCTTTTCAGTTTTTATCTAAGGATATTTCCTTTTTCACCATAGCCCTGTTTGGGCTTCCAAATATCACTTTTTAAATTCCACAAGAACAGTCTTAGCGAAAGGCTTCTTTAGGGGAAAGCTGTAACTCTGTGATATGAATTAACAGAACACAAAGCAGTATCTCAGAAAGCTTCTCTCCACTTTTTAACCGAAGATATTTCCTTTTTCAGCATAGCCCTCTATGGGCTTCGAAATATCACTTTGGAAATTCCACAAGAACACTCTTAGCGAAAGGGTTCATGAGGGGAAAGGTGTAACTCTTTGAGATGAAATAACAGAACACAAAGACTTTTCTCAGAAAGATTCTTTCCAGTTTTTAACGGAAGAGATTTCCTTTTTCACGATAGCCCTCTATGGTCTTCCAAATATCATATTGCAAATTACACAAGAACAGTTTAAGCGAAAGGCTTCTTGAGGGGAACGCTGTAGATCTGTGAGATGAATTAAGAGAACACAATGCAGTGTCTCAAAAAGTTTCTTTCCAGTTTTTAACTGAAGATATTTTCTTTTTAACTGTTGCCCTCTGGGGGCTTCCAATTATCACTTTGCAAATTCCACAAGAACAGTCTTAGCGAAAGGCTTCTTGAGAGGAAAGCTATAACTCTGTGAGATGAATTAACAGAACATAAAGCAGTTACTGAAAAAGCTTCCTTTCAGTTTTTATCTTAGGGTATTTCCTTTTTTACCATAGCCCTGTATGAGCTTCCAAATATCACTTTTTCAATTCCACAAGAACAGTCTTAGCGAAAGGCTTCTTAAAGGGAAAGCTGTAACACTGTGAGATGCATTCACAGAACACAAAGCAGTTTCTCAGAAAGCTTCTTTCCAGTTTTTAACTGAAGATATTTCCTTTTTCACCATAGCCCACTATGGGCTTCCAAATATCACTTTGCAAATTTCACAAGAACAGTCTTAGCGAAAGGCTTCTTGAGGGGAATGCTGTAACTCTGTGAGATGAATTAAGAGAACACTAGGTCGTTTCTCAGAAAGCTTCTTTCCAGTTCTTAACTGAATATATTTCCTTTTTCTCCATAGCCCTCTATGGGCTTCGAAATATCACTTTGCAAATTCCACAAGAACAGTCTTAGCGAAAGGCTTCTTGAGAAGAAAGCTGTAACTCTGTGAGATGAATTAACAGAACACAATGCAGTTTCTCAAAAAACTTCTTTCCAGTTTTTAACTGAAGATATTTCCTTTTTCACCATAGCCCTCTAGGGGCTTCCAAATATCACTTTGCAAATTCCACAAGAACAGTCTTTGCGAAAATCTTATTGAGGAGAAATCTGTAACTCTGTGAGATGAATTAACACAACACAATGCAGTTTCTCAGATAGCTTCTTTCCTGTTTTTAACGGAAGATATTTCCTTTTTCACCGTAGCCCTCTATGCTTCCAAATGTCACTTTTAAAATTCCACAAGAACAGTCTTAGCGAAAGGTTTCTTGAGGGCAAAGCTGTAACTCTGTGAGTTGAATTAACAAAACACAAAGCAGTTTCTCAGAAAGCTTCTTTCCAGTTTTTAAGGAAAGGTATTTCCTTTTTCACCATAGCCCTCTATGGGCTTCCAAATATTACTTTCCAAATTTCACAAGAACAGTCTTAGTGAACGGCTTCTTGAGGGGAAAGCTGTAACTCTGTGAGATGAACTAACAGAACACAAAGCAGTTTCTCAGAAATCTTCTTTTCGGTTTTTATCTTAGTATATTACCTTAGCCAAAGGCTTCTTAGGGGGAAAACCGTAACTCTGTGAGATGAACTAATAGAATAGAAAGCAGTTTCTCTGAAAGCTTCTTTCCACTTTTCAACTGAAGATATTTCCTTTTTCACCATAGCCTTCTAAGGGCTTCCAAATATCACTTTGCAAATTCCAAAACAACAGTCTTAGCGAAATGCTTCTTGAGGGTAAAGCTGTAACTCTGTGAGATGAATTAAAAGAACACGAAGCCGTTTCACAGAAACCTTCTTTCCAGTTTTTAACGGAAGACATTTCCTTTTTCACCATAGCCTTCTATGGGCTTTCAAATATCACTTTGCATATTACACCAGAACAGTCTTAGCGAAAGGATTCTTGAGGGGAAATCTGTAACTCTGTGGGATGAATTAACAGAACACAAAGCCGTTTCTCAGAAAGCTTCTTTCCAGTTTTTAACTGAAGAGATTTCCTTTTTCACCGTAGCCCTCTATGGGCTTCCAAATATCACTTTGCAAATTTCACAAGAACTCTCTGAGTAAACGGCTTCTTGAGGGGAAAGCTGTAACTCTGTGAGATGAACTAACAGAACAGAAAGCATTTTCTCAGAAAGCTTCTTTTCGGTTTTTATCTTAGGATTTTTCCATTTTCACCACAGCCATCTATGGGCTTCCAAATATCACTTTGCAAATTCCACAAGAACAGTTTTAGCAAAAGGCTTCTTGAGGAGAAAGCTGTAACTCTGTGAGATGAATTAACAGAAGACAAAGCAGTTTCTCAGAAAATTTCTTTTCGGTTTTTATCATAGGATATTTCCATTTGCACCATAGCTCTCTATGGGCTTCCAAATATCACTTTGCCAATTCCAAAAGAAGAGTCTTTGCGAAAGGCTTCTTGAACGGAAAGCTGTAAATCTCTGTGATGAATTAACAGAACAGAAAGCAGTTCCTCAGAAAGCTTCTTTTCAGTTTTTATCTTAGGATATTTCCCTTTTCACCATAGTCACCTAAGGGCTTCCAAATATCACTTTGCAAATTCCACGAGAACAGTCTTAGCGAAAGGCTTCTTGAGGAGAAAGCTGTAACTCTGTGAGATGAATTAACAGAACACAAACGGGTTTCTGAGAAAGATTCTTTCCAGTTTTTAACGGAAGATATTTCCTTTTTCACCATAGCCCTCTATGGGATTCCAAATATCACTATGCAAATTCCACAAGAACAGTCTTAGGGATAGGCTTGTTGAGGGGAAAGCTGTAACTCTGTGAGATGAATTAACAGAACACAAAGCAGTTTCTCAGAAAGCTTCTTTCCAGTTTTTAACGGAAGATATTTCCTTTTTCACCATAGCCCTCTAAGGGCTTCCAAATAACTCTTTTCAAATTCCACAAGAACAGTCTTAGCGAAAGGCTTCTTGAGGAGAAAGCTGTAAATCTGTGAGACTAATTAACAGAAAACAAAGCAGTTTCTCAGACAGCTTCTTTTCGGTTTTTATCTTAGCATAATTCCATTTTCACCATAGCCCTCTATGAGCTTCGAAACATCACTTTGCAAATTCCACAAGAACAGTCATAGCGAAAGGCTTCTTGAGGGGAAAGATGTAACTATGTGAGATAAATTAACAGAACACAGCACAGTTTCCAGAAAGCTTCTTGCCAGTTTTTAACTGAAGATATTTCCTTTCTCACCATAGGCCTCTAAGGGCTTCAAAATATGACTTTGCAAATTCCACAAGAACTGCGTTATTGAAAGGCTTCTTGAGGGGAAAGCTGTAACTCTCTGAGATGAATTAACAGAACACAAAGCAGTTTCTCAGAAAGCTTCTTTTCAGTTTTTATCTTAGGATATTTCCTTTTTCACCATAGCCCTCTATGGGTTTCCAAATATCACGTTGTAAATTCCACACAACAGTCTTAGCGAAAGGCTTCTTGAGGAAAAGCTGTAACTCTCTGAGATGAATTTAAAAAAACACAAAGCAGTTTCTTAGAAAGATTCTTTCCAGTTTTTAACGGAAGATATATCCTTTTTCACCATAGCCCTCTATGGGCTTCCAAATATCACTTTGCAAATTCCACAAGAACAGTCTTAGAGAAAAGTTTCTTAAGGGAAAAGCTGTAACTCTGTGAGATGAATTAACAGAACACAAAGCAGTTTCTCAGTAAGATTCCTTTGGGTTTTTATTTTAGGATATTTCCTTTTTCACCATAGCTCTCTATGGGCTTCCAAATATCACTTTGCAAATTCCACAAGAACAGTCTTAGGGAAAGGCTTCTTGAGGGGAAAGCTGTAACTCTGTGAGATGAATTAACAGAACCCAAAGCAGTCTCTCAGAAATCTTCTTTCCAGTTTTTAACGGAAGATATTTCCTTTTTCACCTTAGCCCTCTGTGGGCTTCCAAATATCACTTTGCAAATTCCCCAAGAAAAGTCTTAGCGAAAGGCTTCTTGAGGAGAAAGCTCTAACTCTGTGAGATGAATTAACAGAACACAAAACAGTTTCTCAGAAAGCTTCTTTCCAGTTTTTAAAGGAAGATATTTCCTTTTTCACCATAGCCCTCTATGGGCTTCCAAATATCACGTTGCAAATTCCACAAGAACAACCTTAGCGAAAGGCTTCTTGAGGGGAAAGCTGTAACTCAGTGAGATGAATTAAGAGAACACAAAGCAGTTTCTCAGAAAGCTGCTTTCCAGTTTTTAACTGAAGATATTTCCTTTTTCACCATAGCCCTCTATGGGCTTCCAAATATGACTTTGAAAATTCCAAAGGAACAGTCTTACTGATAGGCTTCTTGGGGGGAGAGTTATAACTCTGTGAGATGAATTAAGAGAACACAATGCAGTTTCTGTGAAAGCTTCTTTTTGGTTTTTATCTTAGGATATTTCCTTTTTCGCCATAACCATCTATGGTCTTCCAATATCACTTTGCAAATTCCACAAGAACAGTCTCAGTGAACGGTTTCTTGAGGGGAAAGCTGTAATTATGTGAGATGAATTAACAGAACACAAAGCAGTCTCTCAGAAATCTTCTTTCCAGATTTTAACGGAAGATACTTCCTTTTTCACCATAGCCCCCTATGGGCTTCCAAATATCACTTTTCAAATTCCACAAGATCAGACTTAGCTAAAGGTTTCTTGAGGAGAAATTTGTAACACAGTGAGATGAATTAACAGAACACAAAGCAGTTTCTCAGAAAGCTTCTTTTAGGTTTTTATCTTAGAATATTTCCTTTTTCAGCATTGCCGTCTATGGTCTTCGAAATATCAATTTGCAAATTCCACAAGAACAGTCTTAGCGAAAGGCTTCTTGAGGGGAAAGCTGTAACTCTGTGAGATGAATTAACAGAACACAAAGCAGTTTCTCAGAAAGTTTCTTTTCAGTTTCTATCTTAGGATATTTCCTTTTTCACCATAGCCCTCTTTGGGCTTCCAAATATCACTTTGCAAATTCCACAAGAATTTTCTTAGTGAAAGGCTTCTGGAGGGGAAAACTGTAACTGTGTGAGATGAATTAACAGAACACAAAGCAGTTTCTCAGAAAGCTTTTTTTCCGTTTTTATCTTAGGACATTTCCCTTTTCACCATAGCCCTCTAAGGGCTTCCAAGTATCAGTTTGCAAATTCCAAAAGAACAGACTTAGCGAAAGGCATCTTTAGGAGAACACTGTAACTCTGTGAGATGAATTAACAGAACACAAAGCAGTTTCTCAGAAAGCTTCTTTCCAGTTTCTAAGTGAAGAGGTTTCCTTTTTCACCATAGCCCTCTATGGGCTTCCAAATATCCCTTTGCCAATTCCACAAGAACAGCCTTAGCGAAAGGCTTCTTGAAGGGAAAGATGTAACTCTGTGAGATGAATTAACAGAACACAGATCAGTTTCTCAGAAAGCTTCTTTCCAGTTTTGAACGGAAGATATTTCCTTTTTCACCATAGCCCTCTATGGGCTTCCAAATATCCCTTTGCCAATTCCACAAGAACAGCCTTAGCGAAAGGCTTCTTGAGGGGAAAGCTGTAACTCTGTGAGATGAATTAACAGAACACAAAGCAGTTTCTCAGAAAGTTTCTTTTCAGTTTTTATCTTAGGATATTTCCTTTTTCACCATAGCCCTCTTTGGGCTTCCAAATATCACTTTGCAAATTCCACAAGAACAGTCTTAGCGAAAGGCTTCTTGAAGGGAAAGCTGTAACTCTGTGAGATGAATTAACAGAACACAAAGCAGTTTCTCAGAAAGCTTCTTTCCAGTTTTTATCTTAGGATATTTCCTTTTTCACCATAGCCATCTATGGGCTTCCAAATATCACTTTGCAAATTCCACAAGAACAGACTTAGCGAAAGGCTTCTTGAGGGGAAAGCTGTAACTCTGTGAGATGAATTAACAGAACACAAAGCAGTTTCTCAGAAAGCTTCTTTCCAGTTTTTAACTGAAGATATTTCCTTTTTCACCATAGCCCTCTATGGGCTTCCAAATATCACATTGCAAATTCCACAAGAACAGTCTTAGCGAAAGACTTCTTGAGGGGAAAGCTGTAACTCTGTGAGATGAATTAACAGAACACAAAGCAGTTTCTCAGAAAGTTTCTTTCCAGTTTTTATCTTAGGATATTTCCTTTTTCACCATAGCCCTCTATGGGCTTCCAAATATCACTTTGCAAATTCCACAAGAACAGTCTTAGCGAAAGTCTTCTTGAGGGGAAAGCTGTAACTCTGTGAGATGAATTAACAGAACACAAAGCAGTTTCTCAGAAAGCTTCTTTCCAGTTTTTAACGGAAGATATTTCCTTTTTCACCATAGCCCTCTATGGGCTTCCAAATATCACTTTGCAAATTCCACAAGAACAGTCTTAGCGAAAAGCTTCTTGAGGGGAAAGCTGTAACTCTGTGAGATGAATTAACAGAACACAAAGCAGTTTCTCAGAAAGCTTCTTTCCAGTTTTGAACGGAAGATATTTCCTTTTCACCATAGCCCTCTATGGGCTTCCAAATATCCCTTTGCCAATTCCACAAGAACAGCCTTAGCGAAAGGCTTCTTGAAGGGAAAGATGTAACTCTTTGAGATGAATTAACAGAACACAAAGCAGTTTCTCAGAAAGCTTCTTTCCAGTTTTTAACGGAAGATAATTCCTTTTTCACCATAGCCCTCTATGGGCTTCCAAATATCACCTTGCAAATTCCACAGGAACAGTCTTAGTGAACGGCTTCTTGAAAGGAGAGCTATAACTCTGTTAGATGAATTAAGAGAACACAATGCAGTTTCTCAGAAAGCTTCCTTTCGGTTTTTATCTTAGCATATTTTCTTTTTCGCCATAACCCTCTATGGTCTTCCAATATCACTTTGCAAATTCCACAAGAACAGTCTCAGTGAACGGTTTCTTCAGGGGAAAGCTGTACCTCTGTGAGATGAATTAACAGAACACAAAGTAGTTTCTCAGAAACCTTCTTTTCAGTTTTTAACGGAAGATATTTCCTTTTTCACCATAGCCCTCTATGGGCTCCCAAATGTCTCTTTGCAAACTCCACAAGAACAGTCTTAGAGAAAGGCTTCTTGAGGGGAAAGCTGTAGCTGTGTGAGATGAATTAACAGAACACAAAGCAATTTCTCAGAAAGCTACTTTTCAGTTTTTATCTTAGGATGTTTCCTTTTTCACCATGGGGCTCTATGGGCTTCCAAATATCACTTTGCAAATTCCACAAGAACAGTCTTAGCGAAAGGCTTCTTGAGGGCAAAGCTGTAACTCTGTGAGATGAATTAACAGAAGACAAAGCAGTTTCTCAGAAAGCTTTATTCCAGTTTTTAACTGAAGATGTTTCATTTTTCACCATAACCCCCTATGGGCTTCCAAATATCACTTTGCAAATTCCACAAAAACAGTCTTAGCGAAAGACTTCTTGAGGGGAAAGCTGTAGCTCTGTGACATGAATTAACAGAACACAAAGCAGTTTCTCAGAGAGTTTCTTTCCATTTTTTTAACGGAAAATATGTAGTTTTTCACCATAGCCCTCTATGGGCTACTAAATATCTCCTTGCAAATTCCACAAGAACAGTCTTAGCGAAAGTCTTCTTGAGGGGAAAGCTGTAACCCTGTGAGATGAATTAACAGAACACAAAGCAGTTTCTCAGAAAGCTTCTTTCCAGTTTTTAACGGAAGATAATTCCTTTTTCACCATAGCCCTCTATGGGCTTCCAAATATCACCTTGCAAATTCCACAGGAACAGTCTTAGTGAACGGCTTCTTGAAAGGAGAGCTATAACTCTGTTAGATGAATTAAGAGAACACAATGCAGTTTCTCAGAAAGCTTCCTTTCGGTTTTTATCTTAGCATATTTTCTTTTTCGCCATAACCCTCTATGGTCTTCCAATATCACTTTGCAAATTCCACAAGAACAGTCTCAGTGAACGGTTTCTTCAGGGGAAAGCTGTACCTCTGTGAGATGAATTAACAGAACACAAAGTAGTTTCTCAGAAACCTTCTTTTCAGTTTTTAACGGAAGATATTTCCTTTTTCACCATAGCCCTCTATGGGCTCCCAAATGTCTCTTTGCAAACTCCACAAGAACAGTCTTAGAGAAAGGCTTCTTGAGGGGAAAGCTGTAGCTGTGTGAGATGAATTAACAGAACACAAAGCAATTTCTCAGAAAGCTACTTTTCAGTTTTTATCTTAGGATATTTCCTTTTTCACCATAGCCCTCTATGGGCTTCCAAATATCACTTTGCAAATTCCACAAGAACAGTCTTAGCGAAAGGCTTCTTGAGGGCAAAGCTGTAACTCTGTGAGATGAATTAACAGAAGACAAAGCAGTTTCTCAGAAAGCTTTATTCCAGTTTTTAACTGAAGATGTTTCATTTTTCACCATAGCCTTCTAAGGTCTTCCAAATATCCCTTTGCAAATTCCACAAGAACAGTCTTAGCGAAAGGCTTCTTGAGGGGAAAGCTGTAACTCTGTGACATGAATTAAGAGAACACAAAGCAGTTTCTCAGAAAGCTTCTTTCCAGTTTTTAACGGAAGATATTTCCTTTTTCACCATAGCCCTCTATGGGCTTCCAAATATCACTTTGCAAATTCCACAAGAACAGTCTTAGCGAAAGGCTTCTTGAGGGGAAAGCTGTAATTCTGTGAGATGAATTAACAGAACACAAAGCAGTTTCTCAGAAAGCTTTATTCCAGTTTTTAACTGAAGATGTTTCATTTTTCACCATAACCCCCTATGGGCTTCCAAATATCACTTTGCAAATTCCACAAAAACAGTCTTAGCGAAAGACTTCTTGAGGGGAAAGCTGTAGCTCTGTGACATGAATTAACAGAACACAAAGCAGTTTCTCAGAGAGATTCTTTCCAGTTTTTAACGGAAGATATTTACTTTTTCACCATAGCCCTCTATGGGCTTCTAAATATCACTTTGCAAATTCCACAAGAACAGTCTTAGCGAAAGGCTTCTTGAGGGGAAAGCTGTAATTCTGTGAGATGAATTAACAGAACACAAAGCAGTTTCTCAGAAAGCTTCTTTCCAGTTTTTAACGGAAGATATTTCCTTTTTCGCCATAGCCCTCTATGGGCTTCCAAATATGACTTTGAAAATTCCACAGGAACAGTCTTACTGATAGGCTTCTTGAGGGGAAAGTTATAACTCTCTGAGATGAATTAAGAGAACACAATGAAGTTTCTCAGAAAACTTCTTTTCGGTTTTTATCTTAGGATATTTCCTTTTTCGCCATAACCATCTATGGTCTTCCAATATCACTTTGCAAATTCCACAAGAACAGTCTCAGTGAACGGTTTCTTGAGGGGAAAGCTGTAACTATGTGAGATGAATTAACAGAACACAAAGCAGTCTCTCAGAAATCTTCTTTCCAGATTTTAACGGAAGATACTTCCTTTTTCACCATAGCCCTCTATGGGCTTCCAAATATCACTTTGCAAATTCCACAGGAACAGTCTTAGCGAAAGGCTTCTTGAAGGGAAAGCTGTAACTCTGTGAGATGAATTAAGAGAACACAATGCAGTTTCTGAGAAAGCTTCTTTTCGGTTTTTATCTTAGGATATTTCCTTTTTCTCCATAACCATCTATGGTCTTCCAATATCAGTTTGCAAATTCCCCAAGAACAGACTTAGCGAAAGGCTTCTTGAAGGGAAAGTTGTAACTCTGTGAGGTGAATTAACAGAATACAAAGCAGTTTCTCAGAAAGCTTCTTTCCAGTTTTTAACGGGAGATATTTCCTTTTTCACCATAGCCCTCTATGGGCTCCCAAATGTCTCTTTGCAAACTCCACAAGAACAGTCTTAGAGAAAGGCTTCTTGAGGGGAAAGCTGTAGCTGTGTGAGATGAATTAACAGAACACAAAGCAATTTCTCAGAAAGCTTCTTTTCAGTTTTTATCTTAGGATATTTCCTTTTTCACCATAGCCCTCTATGGGCTTCCAAATATCACTTTGCAAATTCCACAAGAACAGTCTTAGCGAAAGGCTTCTTGAGGGCAAAGCTGTAACTCTGTGAGATGAATTAACAGAAGACAAAGCAGTTTCTCAGAAAGCTTTATTCCAGTTTTTAACTGAAGATGTTTCATTTTTCACCATAACCCCCTATGGGCTTCCAAATATCACTTTGCAAATTCCACAAAAACAGTCTTAGCGAAAGGCTTCTTGAGGGGAAAGCTGTAACTCTGTGAGATGAATTAACAGAACACAAAGCAGTTTCTCAGAAAGATTCTTTCCAGTTTTTAACGGAAGATATTTACTTTTTCACCATAGCCCTCTATGGGCTTCTAAATATCACTTTGCAAATTCCACAAGAACAGTCTTAGCGAAAGGCTTCTTGAGGGGAAAGCTGTAACTCTGTGAGATGAATTAACAGAACACAAAGCAGTTTCTCAGAAAGCTTCTTTCCAGTTTTTAACGGAAGATATTTCCTTTTTCGCCATAGCCCTCTATGGGCTTCCAAATATCACTTTGCCAATTCCACAAGAACAGCCTTAGCGAAAGGCTTCTTGAAGGGAAAGATGTAACTCTGTGAGATGAATTAAGAGAACACAATGCGGTTTCTGAGAAAGCTTCTTTTCAGTTTTTATCTTAGGATATTTCCTTTTTCACCATAGACTTCTATGGGCTTCCAAATATCACTTTGCAAATTCCACAAGAACAGTCTTAGCGAAAGGCTTCTTGAGGGGAAAGCTGTAACTATGTGAGATGAATTAACAGAACACAAAGCAGTTTCTCAGAAAGCTTCTTTCCAGATTTTAACGGAAGATATTTCCTTTTTCACCATAGCCCTCTATGGGCTTCCAAATATCACTTTGCAAATTCCAGAAGAACAGTCTTAGCGAAAGGCTTCTTGAGGGGAAAGCTGTAACTCTGTGAGATGAATTAACAGAACACAAAGCAGTTTCTCAGAAAGCTTCTTTTCAGTTTTTATCTTAGAATATTTCCTTTTTCACCATAGCCCTCTATGGGCTTCCAAATATCACTTTGCAAATTCCACAAGAACAGTCTTAGCGAAAGGCTTCTTGAGGGGAAAGCTGTAACTCTGTGAGATGAATTAACAGAACACAAAGCAGTTTCTCAGAAAGTTTCTTTTCAGTTTCTATCTTAGGATATTTCCTTTTTCACCATAGCCCTCTTTGGGCTTCCAAATATCACTTTGCAAATTCCAGAAGAACAGTCTTAGCGAAAAGCTTCTTGAGGAGAAAGCTGTAACTCTGTGAGATGAATTAACAGAACACAATGCAGTTTCTTAGAAGGCTTCTTTTCAGTTTTTATCTTAGGATATTTCCTTTTTCACCATAGCCCTCTATGGGCTTCCAAATATCGCTTTGCAAATTCCACAAGAACAGTCTTAGCGAAAGGCTTCCTGAGGGGAAAGCTGTAACTCTGTGAGATGAATTAACAGAACACAAAGCAGTTTCTCAGAAAGCTTCTTTCCAGTTTTTAACGGAAGATATTTCCTTTTTCACCATAGCCCTCTATGGGCTTCCAAATATGACTTTGAAAATTCCACAAGAACAGTCTTAGCGAAAGGCTTCTTGAGGGGAAAGCTGTAACTCTGTGAGATGAATTAAGAGAACACAATGCAGTTTCTGAGAAAGCTTCTTTTGGTTTTTATCTTAGGATATTTCCTTTTTCGCCATAACCATCTATGGTCTTCCAATATCACTTTGCAAATTCCACAAGAACAGTCTCAGTGAACGGTTTCTTGAGGGGAAAGCTGTAACTATGTGAGATGAATTAACAGAACACAAAGCAGTTTCTCAGAAATCTTCTTTCCAGTTTTTAACGGAAGATATTTCCTTTTTCACCATAGCCCTCTATGGGCTTCCAAATATCACTTTGCAAATTCCACAAGAACAGTCTTAGTGAAAGGCTTCTTGAGGGGAAAGCTGTAACTCTGTGAGATGAATTAACAGAACACAATGCAGTTTCTCAGAAAGCTTCTTTTCAGTTTTTATCTTAGAATATTTCCTTTTTCACCATATCCCTCTATGGGCTTCCAAATATCACTTTGCAAATTCCACAAGAACAGTCTTAGCGAAAGGCTTCTTGAGGGGAAAGCTGTAACTCTGTTATATGAATTAACAGAACACAACGCAGTTACTCAGAAGTCTTCTTTCCAGTTTTTATCATAGGATATTTCCTTTTTCACGATAGCCCTCTATGGGCTTCCAAATATCACTTTGCAAATTCCACAAGAACAGTCTTAGCGAAAGTCTTCTTGAGGGGAAAGCTGTAACTCTGTGAGATGAATTAACAGAACACAAAGCAGTTTCTCAGAAAGCTTCTTTCCAGTTTTTAACGGAAGATATTTCCTTTTTCACCATAGCCCTCTATGGGCTTCCAAATATCACTTTGCAAATTCCACAAGAACAGTCTTAGCGAAAGGCTTCTTGAGGGGAAAGCTGTAACTCTGTGAGATGAATTAACAGAACACAAAGCAGTTTCTCAGAAATCTTCTTTCCAGTTTTTATCTTAGGATATTTCCTTTTTCACCATAGCCCTCTATGGGCTTCCAAATATCACTTTCCAAATTCCACAAGAACAGTCTTAGCGAAAGGCTTCTTGAGGGGAAAGCTGTAACTCTGTGAGATGAATTAACAGAACACAAAGCAGTTTCTCAGAAAGCTTCTTTCCAGTATTTAACTTATCAATCTGGGACACTTCTGCATTGAATAAAAGATGAACTGACATGTTGCCTCTGTATCAGAATCTCCTTGGGCGAAATAGTGAATCAGGGCATGTTGAACGAACATAGGTCTTTTGGGGCTCTGTAATGCTGCCTGCTGCTACAATATTACAGATTCTCATGCATAGAGTTAGAAGAGATTGAAGGTTTTTGTTTTGTTTTTGTTTTTGAGACAGAGTCTCGCTTTGCCACCAGGCTGCAGTGCAATGGCACGATCTCAACTCACTATGATCTCCACCTCCAGGTTCAAGTGATTCTCCTGCCTCAGCCTCCCGACGGGACTACAGGTGCACACCACCACACCTGGCTAATTTTTGTATTTTTAGTAGAGACGGGGTTTCACCTTGTTGGCCAGGCTGGTCTCAAACTTCTGACCTCAGGTGAACTACCCACCTCAGCCTCCCAAAGTGCTGGGATAACAGAGCATGAGCCACTGTGCCCGGCCCTTTGAGGGGTTTTTAGTCTGTAGTTTATTGAGAGAAACTTGAATCTTAATGCTGATTCTTTAACAGAGTGCAATTTGACATTTAATGTAGATTTAAGTTATATTTTTTGTTT